>VIBL01000576.1:0-25812 GCA_008271625.1 Lutraria rhynchaena | reverse complement strand
TTATCTAAGTCCCAATTTTCTAATCTTCGTGAGCATCTCTGTAAACTATTTTATTACGACACATCTGAAGATAAGAATTAGTGCTATCGTTTAGAAATACAGTGTTTAAACACATGATACGTTATTTTTGCTTTTAATACAGAATCCCTTTGACCCTTAAAATCGCATTTTGACTCTTGAAGTTAATAAAATAAAGTTTTTTACTCTTGAAGATTAGAACAAAAGGGCCACATTTACAATAACACTTAATCAGCAATTATGATTCGTCCAATTATTATCAGCTAAGTGTCATTTTTTTACCCTCAACTTATGATGTCGGGTGAGCACCCTGTAATATAGTTCATGCACTTAACTGTAAAACGCAACGCAGGAAACAAGATTGTACTTTTTTTCGATTTTTACGCCCGTCTTCAACAGTTTTTAGGTATACTTTTAACAAGTTAATCAAATTTGCACTACAGCTTACAGAATATGTTGATTATACATCACAGAAATTTGGTATCAAAATATTGAAAAATACCCGAGCTACGAGAAAAGTCTGCATACTTAATGGACAACCCTCGTTCATGTATATATATCAAATGACAGGTAACCTTACTATTATTCTTGGATTCTGTACCGGAACTTATCTTATTCTAAATAAGTAATTACCAATTTCTCATCATAAATCACTTCATTCAACGGCGATGAACGATCAGTTTTCTACATAATTAAATACTTTCTACTAAACGGCCATAGAAAACATAGGCCGCACCCAGGTTTCGAACCACAAACCTGAAATCCAAAGAAATAACGCTCACCCAAATGAATTAAGTGGGCCAGCTACTGTTATCAAATGACAGGAGTATTCAGATTTTAAAAAAATCAGTCGAATCCCTTTAACACATTTAAAAGTCGACATACACATGATTGAGTATTTTAGCCTGAATATAACCGATATTCCTAAAACAAGCTATCAATTACCTACGCCATGTTTTCTTTTGTTTCAGTTCAACGTTGCAAGCCGTGAATAAACGGCTTTCAGAAAGTAAAAGAATCGACATTGTAATCAGACACTTCGATCAGTGTTAATTTGTAAGAAATATAAGCTTTCATATCTTCTTAGTCAAGACAACTCCATTATTAAAAAAACTCCATTGAAAATGTACGGTTAAATAAGTGGATTGGTTGAATTTATAGTTTAAAGTTTTAAATAAAAAAAATGTCAATAATGGATGTTACTATGTGTGACCCATGCAGGGCAAGGTCAAGATCAGCGTCAGCCTCGTTCTGGTGTCCATTTTGTCATGAGGCATTTTGTAAAGTGTGCTGTCAATTTCACCAAACAATGAAACTAACAAGAGCACATAAGGTGCAGACGCTGGATGCTGTAAGTCCCCGCGAAAGGCAACGACATGGTGCAGGGTCAAATTTCACGCTAGAGTCCTTGACAGCCATGACATTCAACGAAAAAACACAGCTTCGTGAAATCGACAATATCCTCTTGTTGATGGATGGGTTAAGCGACACAGCACTGACATTGAAGAAAATGTTCTTCGATATGAAAATGAAAAACGAATCGGAAAAGAACGAATGCCTGCGAAAAGTTGTTGTCTTCAAAGAGCGTCTGAAACAGTTAGCTGACGAATTTGAAAGGCACATATCCGGTGAACTAGATTATCTTCAGCAAGCTGAAAATCTGCAAGTTGAATCCAGAATAGAGGAATGTGAAAACATATTTAATGCTATTGAAATGTCTAAAGACTTAACTCAATGCATGAAAACGGAACGAATCACACAACAAACTATTGGTAAAGTAAACGCAGCACGCCAACGGTGCAATGAATACAAATTCACATTACAGCGTATCCATAGCAACCTACAGCCTGTCCGATTTGACCTAGCAATTGATCGCAATCTTTCGGAAGCTTTGAATACATCCCCGTCTGTTATCGGCAAAATTGAAGTATCCCATGGCAACGACGAATTTGATGGACCCAGAGGGACCACAGTTTCTCTAGACCTTCATAGAAGCGACGCGAAAGGGCTAAGTAATAGAAGAATGTCCAACGCAACCGCAATGTCTGATAGGCACCGGCCATTACGGTTGAACAGCGATCAAGCTCTCAAAGTTAATGATATCTATTTGCAGCGTAAAGACGACCATGATGAGCCAATGATTACAGCAATTTGTACATTGACTAACAACCATTTCATAACACTTGATCGGAATAACAATAAACTATTACTTGTTCACCAAGATGGCGACGTTGTGACGTCATATGTTTTCACGAGTCAGATTTGGGACATGGCGTTGGTAGATTCCTTGACCGTAGCGGTCACGGTTCCAGACAACGATAAAATAGTTCTTGTAAAGGTACGTAACAGGAACCTTGTTGCAGAACGTTTGATTAAGACAAGTAATATATGCTATGGTGTCTGCACTATAGAGGGATTCATTGTAGTTACCGTGAAAGGCGGTTACGTCAAGATTTTGACGAAGGCAGGCGAAGAAATGGCTTCGTTACGACATAACGCGCGTGGAGAAATACTCTTCACAGACCCACAGCACATCGCCACGAATAGGGATCAAAATGAGTTATATGTTACGGACTATACACTCCATACGCTAACAGCTCTTTTCTTAAGCGGCGTAAAAATTGATTCGACGCCAAAATTCGTTTTTCGCAACAATGAGCTACGCAACCCAACTGGCCTCTGTTTGGACAGTAGCGGTCACGTGTTCGTATGCGGATACTCTTCTCACAATATCATTAAAGTGTCCCATGATGGCATTCTGTTATCAGTCTTTATTACCGGAATAATGAATCCACAAACTGTTGCCTTGACGACCATGGAAGATACTCTGATGGTCTCTCTACTTAGCTCTGACGGACTTACAAAGCAGACACAAAATGTGATTGAAGTGTATCGAATATAAAAAAAAATATCAGACGTCAACCGAATAGAATTGAGACCTGTTGATTATAACAGAGGTCTACCGAATATAAATGAGGTTCGTCCAATATAACAGAGGTATATCGAATATTAAGAGGTCTGCTATATAAAACAGAACACAACCGAATGTAACAGAGATCCATCGAATGCAATAAGTACTATTCCACAGAAAAAGAAAGAGGCATACCGAATATGACGGTAGTATGTGGATTATAATGGAAGACAACAGAATACAGTAGTGGTCTAATAATAATGTAATTAAGGTCTACCATAAAATAACAGATGTATACTTAATGTTGTAAAAGTTAGTTGCACAGTATTAATGTCTCGGATATCTAGAACGAATGAAATACATAGCAACCTCTCCAAAGCAACACCCCCTGGGAGAAGCAAAATTATGTTGTTCAGAGGTTGTTGCTCTAGAGAGGTTAGATTAATAGTTTAATGGTACAGTGGAAAAAATCAAGCTGTTGTTGAAGGGAGGTTGTTGCTCAAGAAAGGGCCGCTCTTGAGAGGTTGCACTGTATACGGAAACATGTGTATATGTTTGAAGAACTCCTTTACTATTCTGACAAGATTGTAACACTCTTGTATTGTATCAATTATGTAATATCATAGAAATATTTGATTTTGTAACTTGTAAATGTGAACGTAAACATGGTAAATTTGAATTCGAGGAAAAAAGCGATTTGTTAATTGAACGCCATTTTTGGGTGTGTATGTTTGTTGACAATCAGTTTGCATTGACCTCAGGTTTCACTTAGTATAATTATACCATAAATCCAACGGGTATTCAGTGACTTGCCGAACCAAATATTTCGTGAATTGAAACTTTAATATTACTCCCAGAGGAAACAGTCATTAACTCGTGATGTTGAGTTTAATCATTGTTATTGTTGTCTCACGGATCGGGATGGGCAGTCCCAAGGCGATAGTTTTGTCAGGCAAACATTCAGATTCATACCCTGCGGTATATTTAATATCCAAGGATATGAAAGCGAGCACTGCTTTAGATCAAGGTTCGCTAGCTGAGCTTATTAAACATTTAAAGAGAACCACCTTCATATATTACACCAGAAAATGATGATACTTAAAACATTTGCAATTTACTTCTAAAGTTTAGAGTCATACAGAGATGTAATTTATTTTGTTGATATTTGCGTGTACAAGCATTGAGCAAAGTAGGCAATCTCAATAGAGAATGTGTATAGAAACATTTACACCAGTATAAAGGTTAAGTTTGTGTGAAATAAACAAAATTCGGAGACATCATTTTTTCGATTTATTTTTTTTTTCAAAAATTGATACATATTTACATACACACAGTGTTAACATAACGCATACATCAGAGAAATGTAATTAGAAAAAGAAAAAAGGATACAAGACAAAAAGAAGGATATGAAGGATATGAAGGACTGAATAAGTACAGGAAGACGTTTTAGAAAGCCAGAGTCATTTGGCGACTTCCAAGTCTTAACAGTGGAGGAAGTCGCGCGTCTGGGTAGAACCACCGACCTTTCGTAAGCTAGCCTGACAGCCTCCCCGTATGTAAAATTTAGACTCGGGTGGGAATCTAATTGTTGGTATCGACATGATGCTTAAAGGAAAGCTATCAATGAAGATCTATGAAAAATTACCAAAATACTAGTAGTCCTATGTGCGAAATGAGTGGATCGAGGGATAAAGGCGGAAAAAGACGAAAAAAGGCCAAAGAAGTCGGAAAAAGGCGAATGGGATTATTTCGTATTCACGATCGTTCACACGGTTCATACGGAGACATCTGTATAAACAGTAAAGCCACAATAATGGAACTACCTTAGGGACCCGAAAAATCGGTCATAATAATGAGATGGTCTCTTTATCATTCCATGCACTTTAGAAATCAAAAAGAGCAAAAATAATTTACTTTTTATAGTTTCACTTTAAGAAATTTCTTCAAATAGTCCCAAACACAGCTTTTTCTTACATCAAAATGCAAATACAGTCAAACATGTGATTGCGGCCACTCCGAATAAAGACCACTTTGTGATTAAAGGTCATTTGTTGAAAAACCCTCTCTGATTATTTGCAATAAACTGACTTCCGAATAAAGGCCATCCATAGATAAAAGCCGTATTTCGTCTTTCCCAAGGTTTACCTTTGTTCACAGGTTTGACTGTACATGCATTTACTTTTTAATTTTCTACCATATTTTTCTGCTAAAACGATATTTTGAAATATGTATGGAAACTCGATCGACAGAAAAAGACGTTGATTTATTCAATCACAATGTGGTTCATCAGTTGATTGCACTACGGACGATTCGGTAACAGAGTTTATTTCCAGGTGATTGCTGCTCCGATCTGTTGTTTGTAGTGTATGAATTGCCAAAGCTCCAGTTGCCACAGTCTTTCGCTGGAAAAATAAGTCCATGACGTCGCCTCTGAATCTTGCGCCGCTTAGCACGTACACAAAGAAGTTTAACGCGCAGTTTAGATCTGAGAAGAATAAAAAGACTTCAGTCAGAGTCCAGAACAAATTGATCGAGACAGTCTTATCATAGACGACGGGAAAGAGAAGTTTCAGAATCAGGTAGGGGGACATAGTTAGTACAAATACAAGATTTGCAGCTAATAGTGCACGTGTAACGGATCTGTTTCGGTTAGCTTTCATGTCATGCTTTTTTATTGTCACGCGTGAGAGATTGATCAGAATAAAGATGGATCCAAAGCCTAAGATCGCAATTGGTAAGAAGAACGAAAACGTGAAGTCCAGCCATGTAATAATCATTCCGCCGTTTGCGACCTTTGGGCTCATCTGTAGGTTTTCATACTCGTCTAAATAGACGACCACAATCAACGTAAATTGTACAGTATTGAACACGACAAGGACAACCACTGTTGCCACAACAACAGCCTGTGCTAATCTCCTAGTACAAATGTCCTTGACCAAGTACGGTAATGCAATACTTATCATTCTCTCAATTGTTATGCTCACAAGAATCCACGCAGACAGCTGTATGTTGGAATAAGTCATGACTACTTTGATGGTAGCCAGTCGAACATCAACACTATAAACACCGACATTGTACACCCGATATATCCAGCGCTCCAATGCAACAGACAACGCCAAGCAAATGTCCGAAACAGCAAGTGCGGTGAAGTATACGGACGTGGATGATTTCCGATTTTTGGCTTTTGACATGATGATAATAACCAGCGTGTTCCCCAACAGTGAAATTATCACGAGGGGAATTATAAGCCATGCCATCACAAGGAACACTGTAGCGTACGGTTCCGGATATTCAAAAGAAGTTCCATTACTGACTTCGTTTTCGACAGGACTTGGCGATATTGTATCAGTTGTGTTAATTCTTCCGTAGTCTACCAGTGATACATTTTGAACAGAGGTAGTTGGCACATACTCCGTTGTAAAACGATTCATTGCGAACTCTTTTATCGACGGAATTCCTTAAATGTCCCAAGCTGTCAAAATTTGAAATAAATCACTGCGCAGTTTCCGGCTCCTGTTGCCCAACTGTCTGACAGTTTGCCCCTATTATGAATATATAACAATTAAAATTTATGGTGAACTGAAACCAAGAGCGCTGTCGGTGGAAATGAAATTTATTTTCAACTTCACTATTCATTTGTACATTCGTCTTGGGTAATTGTTTTCAATTAGTAGATATGCGTAATGGACCCAATCGAAATAATGTCATGAGGGAATATATGGTGTATACGCGGTAGCGTACGTGACGCCGTTACCACACGTAATAAATTACGGACCAATTGTACATTTTTATTGCGAAATAAATTTCAATTAATAGATTGGCATAATGAATGTAATTGTATAAATGTCATGTGGGAATATATTTAATGGAGTTAGGAGACAATCATTACCAAACATTACATTGTGCAACCGGCAGTTCAAGAGTCATACTTAATAATACAATAATGTATCGCGCGGTTAAATTGTAAACATAACGTGACACAAAGCAATAATTCTCTCATTGCTAGTCTGAATCAATCGACCTCCTCTTTATCAATGATAAAGCAAGGCAAAGAGCGATCATCCTCGCAATTCGAACCCAGGCAAGCCTGATTCATGTTTGGATACAAGTGTTAAATGTCTGTATTCCTCACTGACACAAACTTGCCAGAATGTCGAAATGTAAGAACACAATGTGGAAACTGCAGGCACTAGCAAAGGACCTACGATGGTAAAATTGTAATAAATTATATAAAAACACCTAACTTTAACCTCAAATTACCATAAATGAAAACTATCACATAATTCGATTGTGTTCAACCGATATACATACTGTACTATCAACAATTCATATAACTCTTCATTCCGGTGAATGCACACCGCCTTCACAAAATGCAAAGTTATTAAAATTGGAATAAAAGCTTTAAAGCAAAGTTTGCGATGGTTTCAGACATATATTTTGCCACTACGTGAGACCTAAAGCTAAATTTTTAGACCAATCCGTTTCCGACAAATCGGGTAGTAAATGTTAGAATTTGACTCGATTTCCTTTAGTTAACAAAGATGCAGTCACGCCGAAATGACCCATTTTCACATACTAATACAAAATTGTCAGCCTACGACATGTTGTATTAAACCAATTATTCATCAATAGAACGATCTATGCATCAATACCCGTCTACAACCGAGTTCAGAAGACCCAACTACTCGCAAAATGAACATTTTCTTATTCTCATTTGAGGTCATTTTGGGCAAGAATTGGGTGTAATAGATTTTATTACATCTGTACCATCACAGGTCCGTTACATTTTCCTTTGGTGGAAACAAGACTAAGTGAACCGATTTCTATTGGCATCTACTTGTATTAATCTAAACAAGAGAATCGGGGATCGACACTTTACCAGGGAATATTTTAGTTCTTGAAAACTTGAATGTAGTGAGATCGCATTGTCAGTGTAGATAACTCTGTCGAGCTTGTCTGTAAAATTGATTTTAGAATGTTTTTTCTTTGTATAGAATTTCAGGAAGGTTAGTTGTTATGTTGTTTTATTACAAAATTTTGGGTTGAGTGTTTACCTATTCTACTTTAATACTATATTAGCAAGGTCATGTACTACATCCACAAACTCATGTGCTATCTCAGCATGTTTATGTATTATATCTGCAAGGTTATGTATTATATCAGCAAGTTTATATATCATATCAGCAAGTTCATATATTATATCAGCAAGTTTATGTATGATATCAGCAAGTTTATGTATTATATCAGCAAGTTTACATATTATATCAGCAAGTTTATGTATTGTATCAGCAAGTTTATGTATTATATCAGCAAGTTTATGTATTATATCAGCAAGTTTATGCCTTATATTTGAAATGAATATCTAAATACATGTATCTAGGGCTGGGATGACAAGGGAGTCGCGTGTTTCGATGGGACGGGAAAGTATATATCCACAATTGAGGTATCTGATTTGAGTTTTGTTGATGATGTATGTGTTGATGGCAGAGGAAACTTGTTTGCTGTTGGCTCTACAAATGTGGTTCAATTTAGTGATGTTCAATGATAAAGTCGGTCTGGATATTTTACATGTAGTTTCATGTATGACAGTCTCATGGTAAGATAATTCAATGGCTGAGTAGTAAAGTTCAACAAGATAAATTCATATTATACATTTTGTTGATGTTGTTGGTTATGTATCAAAGCTGTTAACGGTGAATGATTAAACTACATATACATGTATATATATCAAAATCAAGACGCCCAGTGTTTTTCTTTATTATCTCAAATTCATTTACAGAGAAAAAATTAATAATTGTCACAATATATATATATATATATATATATACGGCTAGGATATTTGGGGTAGAAGTTCATAAATAAATATGCAATATACATTTACGCTAAGGTAACTAATGACTGAATATTTAGTCGCACTAACTAATTTTGAGAAACAAATAAGAACAGTTGAAATGAAAAGATGACAGGAAGGTCATTCCAATCCACTACAAGGTACAAAGATATAAGAATAAGGCCTTAACAAAAAAGGTTTGTTTCTTGTTACATGCCCAAATAATATGGTTCGGTAGGTAGGGATTTTTTTCTTTTATGTTTTTTTTTACATATATCGGCAACACTGTTGTGAAAATTACAATATAGCACTAAGATTTGGATGCCTTAAAAACTTATAAGTCGCCAGGTAGAAGATGAGTCGGTCTGGTAACCGGAAACTAACCTATATTTTGGGCCTAATGTAGTTTCGTTTATTGGTTGAGTATTGACAATTGTACAAATACGTATAAAGAAGCCCACGACAAACTTGGTTCAATCCCACAATCTCATACAAAGGAATTTTTCTAAAAAACAATTCTCGGTAAACATTGTTTTTAAAATACAAATCAAAGACATTTTCTTTGGTTAAACAAAATCTACTCAATCTGTGTACCAATGTTACAAGGAAAACCAAACTTTCAAGCATGTTCAGTATTTAGTATAACATTTAAGTTATTTGAACGGATCCAAAACCTGCAAAATACAGACAAGAATAAAATGATTTTATATGATAGCTTAATAAAGTTGTATTGGATGCCTCCGTGGTCAAGTGATTATTGTCTCTGGCTAATAATTACTAGTACTATGATATACGTGTTTTTGGTCCGTGTGGCCATTTTAGGCCTAATACGCCATTATACACAATCCCTTCAACGTGCTAGTCGCAAAATGACCTTGGAAGTTGGTGAACCACAAGTGGTGGTCGTATATCAGTTATTTTATTTATTAATTGTTTCTTATTTCAACAATTAATACATTGGATTGAACATAATTAATATATGACTGATATGTTTTCGATCTATGAAGAGTTGATTTTAGGTACATTGATAATGAAAATAAGGACAGCATCAATCATAACGTCACAATCATACATAGTCTACGGGGTTCGCTATACTTGATTACATTGCGGATTATAGAAAGATAACATTTTAGACCAAAGCAAAATTGAATCAAACAATGAACTTATAAAACAATCATGTCCATCTAGCTCACAATATATTTCAAAACATTGTTGACTGTTTTCCTTTTCAGAAATTTTCAGCTATATACACATATATTTACTTTTATCATTTGTTCGTATAAATGAGTCCGATTTTATCAGTTAAATCTTGTACAAAAATCTTCTCGGGACATTCATTACATGTATACCCTCGCTTACAACGATACTTATATCATCTACATTGACGCCAGATACAAAGATAACTCAATACTCAACATAAACCTTAGTGAGTATTAAAACGACATGTGTTGAACAAGCGCATACCTTTTCTTTCGGATAGACATATAGATATGAACTATTAGTTGCATTTATATGAAGGGGTTTTCCTACTTCGCCGAAAACGAAATTAAGATGCAAAGTCAAACATAACTATGGCGTCCAGTGGGCGTTCTCAAAAGAAAATGTCGGAAGAAACATTTGATTTCGTGTGTACCTCTTGTGCTCGTGGAGACAAAACAATAGAAGCTGTTAAGTATTGCGTTGAATGCAGTGGATATTTGTGTAAGCCTTGCATAGAAGCACACAATAGATTCCCATTGATGGAAGGTCACAGTCTAATAGAGGTCACTGATGGAACTCAAGGGACCAGTCAACAATCAAGATTACCAGAATTTCCTACAGAACGATGCAGCATTCATAAAGGCAAAGTCGTTGATATGTATTGTGAAGACCACGATGTTGTTGGATGTTATGTTTGTTTTGCTAAAGATCACAAGTAAGTCATTAACTTTATAAATGTGAAATCAATGTTTTATTCCTTATATCATTCTGTCAAGTATTACTGTAGTTCGGTTATGAATTCTGCGTTTTTAGGTAGAAATTAGCATAAAAGAGTGCATTAGTGCCATTTGTTATACATTATATTAAATGTATTACCATTTTTTACTGGTTTTAACTCATTTTTCAACAATTTTCACTTATGTACGATGGGCGGTTCACCCAAACAGTTTTTCTGGACTGTATTCTAATCAGCACTAATTTACCCCACCACAAGGAGCCGGCAACTTCTCCAATAATGGAGGAAAATCGACATTTTTGTCAAATTTTCATACAAGGGTATGACCAATCGGGATTTGAACCGGATCGCAGTAACAACTGTCGCGGCCACATATTTAAGTTTATAGTATATTTATATGAACTAAGAACGTAATGTATAATACATGTATTTCAATTCAATAAAAACGTATAGTTATACATACTACGGAATATCGCGGAATAATATTCTGCTGTACAATAGACAAAACGGAGAAAAATCATTTGAGCTGAAGGTTCTGAAAACGAGGTCACACAATATTGCCTTTGAACTTTATCTATATTGTAATTTATCATTATATCATAATATCCCTCTCATATCAAAAAGTGGAACAGATAAAAGGAGATAGTGTTAAACGTCTTGTGTATCATTTTAAACAACGGTTTAACTGTTGAATTATACCACACGCACACGCACACGCACACACAATTATATAATGATATACATGTTATTATATTAATAGATAGTCGTATGATAATAAAGGGTAATCGAGTTTTATGAAAACCTAATGGAATCGATCCAAAAAAGGGTAAATCTGGTTAAAATACAATATACTAAATGTAGTTGTTGACTTGCGGGCGATATCCTTTCAAAATGATAGTGTGGCTTATATATTAGTGTGCATCCAATGTTCAATTGAATGGCTTGCATGTAGAATGTTGTAAATTACAGTAAAACCTTACATTTCGATCACCTCAATATCATGACCAACTCGTTATAACGACCACGTATTTTCGGACCGGCTTTCAATAGCTCCCGTGTAATTCAACCTGACAGTAAGACCAGCTCATTATTACGACATATTTTTCGGGTCCCGATCGTAGTTTTATTTTCGAGGTTTTATTGTAAATGTAGTTCTCGTACCCATTCATTGTAAAAACTATATGACATAAATTACATTATTTCAGGACTTGTCCAGACGGTCACATTCATTCAGTGCCAGACATGATTGATACTATTTTCAAAATATCTGACTGTAAGCAGACAAGACGTCTTCTGAAAGAAATGGTGTTATCTGCAAAAGCTATGAGTAAATCCAAGGACACTCGATTGGAGACATTGGCCAAATCAAAGAGAGAAGCATTGAGTAAGCTAGATCTATTTCAGAAATCACTAGAAGCCATATTAAGAAAAGCGACCGAGGTTTCAAAGAAAGAAATTCAAAAAGTGTACGAGGAACTAGAAAATAAAATTCTGAACGAAAAGCTTACTGTAGACAACGTCCATGGTGATCTACAGGTGGTTGATGACAAATTGCAGCAATCAGAGGGAAACAGAGCCCAGCATTTTGTTTGTGCGAAAATTGCCCAGGAAAAGATGAAAGAACCTGCAAAAGAGCTAATTAATCGAGTGGACACTGACATAACATTATCATTCACACCAAACCAATCATTAAACGAGTATATGAATAATTTAAAGGGTATTGGTAAAGTACAGAAACAAAGGGAAACGAAAAACGATGTTTACAAAGTTACGGGAAGTAAAGATATCAAAATCAAGCTTTCTGATGACTCAGAGGCATGTACGTCTTTTGGATGTTGTCTGACATATGATGATCAACTTCTTGTCACTGATTTCAACAATAAGAAACTTAAACGTATTGATATACAGAAGTCGTCGGTTGTTGACTATTGTGTCTTAGATTCATCACCTAATGGTGTTTGTTGTGTCAGCAGATATGAAGTTGTTGTTGCATGTGGAAATAAGATCCAATTCGTTTCCATTGAAAACAAGATGACCCCTACAAAGAAGATTAAAATGTCACATAAATGTTACGGTATTGCCTTCAATGATGGTAAGATGTATGTGACCAATGATGGTGATTCACTTTACGTCTACGATATGAATGGTACATTGCTGAAGACAATTACACATGACCAAACCGGGAATAAGCTGTTGTTTGGTCGAAGTAGTCACGTTGCTTTTGATGAAGCAGGAAACAGAATGTTTATTGGAGGTGGGGATAACGACATGATTGTATGTTTTGATAGAACGGGAATTATTTTTCCACTATTGAAGACACTGACTTGGGGTTTGCTGATGGCCTTTGTGTTGATGGTAGAGGAAACGTGTTTGCTGCTGGGTATTTATCTTATAATGTTGTACAGTTATGTAAGAGAGATAAGAAACTTGGGAAAGTTGGTGTCGTTGTAGAGAGCGCAGATAGATTACTTAAATGTCCAACCTCTGTGTGTTTTCATCCGGGATTGAATAGAATGTTTGTTACACAATGTAAAAGTGATGTTATAAAAATGTTAGTTAATACAACGCGTGACGTATTTACTGCATCCCCACGTTTTGTTAGATATGTTGTATGTATGTATGTATACTATGTATTCATTAAAATATCTGTTACATGATTCTTACATGAATAATATACATATATATACTATTTTAGTGAACTACAATCGTTCTAAGGACGATGTTATTTATGAACTACATTAGATGAATTTCGTCTGATTGTTTCACATTAAAACAATAGGTTTAACTTTTAAGCTAGTGTGAAAGTGTCTGTCAGTGTCATTTTAATATAAACATCATTTAATGATAAACATCAATATAAGACCACGGTTGGGACCCCAGAAAACATGGTGTAATCAAAATGGATGAAGGCTGGAGATAAAGGTGGTGTGTAGAAAATGATATAAAAAATTTACGTGATTAAGTTATTAATGAATAAAATAAATGTTAAAAGGAGAAGAAATTTTGAAGATGACTTTAAGCGATGTATACTGAAGATAGCAGATGAAGTTCTAAATACGTGTTTACTTTAGGTATGTCCTAAATTTTGACCGAATCACCTGAAATAAGCAAATTTATTAAAAGATTGATCGTTAATGCTGAGTTTAAGACGATTGCTTAAATAAGAAAAGAAATTTAAGCGATTTTTTGTGAACCTATTTAACGCCCCAAAAAGAAAAAAAAGATATTCAACTGGTCGATATTGGAACGGTCCACATGACCACTATGATCAATTAATTAAAGTCGTTAATCAGATTATACTGAGTCCAAAATTCCTGACTTCAGACTTGTTTTAAACAAACCAAAAGTAGGATTCAGTGATAAAGATTGGAAATACGTCGGTAGGTCTTAATCCGCTGAAAATGTCCATAGACAGGATCTTTTGATATACTTGAGTGTACAAGACAACTGAAACTGTTTCGTAGAATACAGTAGTTTATGTGCCAGTATTGAACTTCTACTACATACCTATACAGATATTTCAGCCAGTCGTATATGTAACCATATCATGTTTTTTGAATTACTCTGGTAAAATTCCACTTCATCTCGCTCTGCTACAGTGCTCAGTCTCTCATATACATCTGCTGATTTCCCACCAGTGCGGCAATTCATCTATTAAAGTTGTTGTAGAAACACGCTTGCTTTCTTGTCTTCTATATTCCCACATTTGAGACACATGAATCAACATATATATATTTGGAATAATATCCAAACACTAATACATTTCAGTATATTGAGGCACACAACTTCACAGAAATAATAGTCAAAATGTTCCCATCGCCGAAGAACTGGAAATCGATCAAGCAAACCAAACTATCAGTCAGAAGCTATATCTATCGGAAAATCTGTCGGTAAAAATGTAGGAATATCTGTTTTTTGGTTCTGGTTTATAAGGGATGTGGAAATGTTTTCATGTAGCCGGTAAGCTACTAAAAGTTGAAAGGGCGGTTGGCGGTTCAATGCAGTATCATGTTTGTTGTATTGGAAAAAGTAGCTATAGGGAATACTCAAATTAGTCGGTTGATTTTTTCGGCTTCCGGCTCATTCCTACACCTCTGGTTCTTAGACACTAGCCTAAAACGAAAGTAGGTTTATAATTAATATACTACAATAAAGTTTATCTCGCACATGCCAAGCTATAAAGTATCAATCACCTAGGGTCATTTGGCAACTTTCCAGCTTTAACGACAGAGGAAGACCCCACGCATTCGTAGAACCAAGCACCTTCAGGTCTGAGATGAGCGATCAACATTTAAAAATGACCAACTCAAACTGTCGCAAGGAAATAGTATTCAGCTATTTGACTGAAGTACCCACCAGAAAGGATGAATGCAGCTGATGGTATGATGTTCAATCAACACGAAGTTGCTATTGCATGTGAAAAGGAAACCACAATCCAGTTTGTATCCATTCAGAACGAGAAGATCCCTTCAAGACAAATAAACATGTTTCATAACAGTTGCATATAATGAGGATAAGCTTGATCTTACTTATACAATATACACTTACGTTAAGGTCACTAATGACTGAATATTTAGTCGTACCAACTAATTTTCAGAAACAAATAACAATAGCTGAAATGATAAGACTATGGGAAGGCCATTCCAATCCAGTACAGTGTTATTTTCTTTGGTTAAACGAAATCTTCTCAATCTGAACAACAATTTTACTTAGAAAACCAAACTGACAAACATGTACTATATTTATTAAATCATTTAAATTATTTGAACGGATCCAAACCCGCAAATTCGCAAAATAAAAACACTGACAAAATGACTTCAAACGTTAGGTTAACAAAATTGTAGGGGTGTCTCCGTGGTCGAGTAGTTATGGTCTCTGATTAGTAATCTCTAGCTCTTTATCGCTGTTTTTTTTCGAATCCTACCTGGGATCATACTTATTTCACATGTGAGAAAACTGTCCAGCTTACTTACGGAGAGTGTGTGGTTCTACCTAGGTGTAGGGCCGGGCTCTGTCTACACCGGTAAAGAACAGTCGCAAATGACATTAACAGAGATCTTTGTTGAACTTCTTTGAAAAAATGTAAAATGCTTTTTCTCTTTACAGTACATCTGAAATATCAAGTGTATTGTCGTATTTAGCGTCGTATGGAACTTACAGGAACACTATCTGCGGAATTCTCATATTCAAAACACGAAAACATCTTTCTTTCGAAACTAATGAAGTAACTAATACAAAAGTGTGCACGAAGGGTAGCAATGTTGCATTCATTTACATTCGAGTGCCTTGAAAATTCAGTTCAGTCACGTCACTATTATAACACAACACAAATATGGATTTGTGTTTTACGTTAAAACTCATACATTCTTCATGTATTTAGAGGAACGTCTACATGAATACTACTCAAGCTGTAGAATCGTATTAGAGTTCAGTAAAAATATTGTTTTTTTTTCAGTGCCTTTTTCATCAATTTATATGAAAACAAATTTAAGATGTGAACGTCAGTTGCTTTCTCCCATGAGATATTGTTTGATCTTTCGTTATAAATTGAATGATGTTATAAGTAGAAAGTAAATATGAATGGAATATTGTTTTTGCGTTATTTTTTGCGATTGCAGAATACAAAAGATCCTTGTTGGGTGGATGCAGGACTTAATATCATTATGTGGTGTGGTCGTATATCAGTTATTTTTCTTATTACTTGTTTCTTGTTTATGTATCAACAATTAATACATTTGGTTGAACATATATTAATATATAACTGATATGTTTTCGATCAATGGAGAGTTGATTTTATGTATTTTGATAATGAAAATAAGGACAACATTAATTTTTACGTCACAATCATACATAGTCTACGGGGTTCGCTATGCTTGATCACATCACGGGTTATAGAAAGATAACATTTTAGACCAAAGCAAAATTGAATCAAACAACGAGCTAATTAAACAATCATGTCAATCTAGCTTACGATATATTTCAAAACAATGTTGACTGATTCACTTTTCAGAAATTTTCAGCTATACACACATGTATGTACTTTTATTATTCGTTCGTATAAATGAGTCCGATTTTATCAGTTAAATCTTGTACAAAAATCTTCTCGGGGCATTCATTACATGTATACCCTCGCTTACAACGATACTTATATCATCTACATTGACGGCAGATACAAAGATTACTCAATACTCAATATAAACCTAAGTGAGTATTAAAACGACGTGTGTTGAGCAAGCGCATACCTTTTCTTTCGGATTGACGATATCGATATGAACTATTAGTCGCATTTATATGAAGGGGTTTTCCTACTTCGCCGAAAACGAAACTAAGGTGCAAAGCCAAACGTAACTATGGCGTTCAGCGGGCGTTCTCAACAGAAAATGTCGGAAGAAACATTTGATTTCGTGTGTACCTCTTGTGCTCGTGGAGACAAAACAATAGAAGCTGTTAAGTATTGTGTTGAATGCAGCGGATATTTGTGTAAGCCTTGCATAGAAGCACACAATAGATTCCCATTGATGGAAGGCCACAGTCTAATGGAGGTCACTGATGGAACTCAAGGGACCAGCCAACAATCAAGATTACCCGAGTTTCCTACTGAACGATGCAGCATTCATAAAGGCAAAGTCGTTGATATGTATTGTGAAGACCATGATGTTGTTGGATGTTATGTTTGTTTTGCTAAAGATCACAAGTAAGTCATTAACTTTATAAATAACAAATCAATGTTTTATGCCTTATATCATTCTATCAAGTATTACTGTAGTTCGGTTATGAATTCTGCGTGTTTTATGAAGAAATTAGCTTAAATGAGTGCATTTATACTATTTGCTATATTTAAGTTTCGGCCATTATTATATTTTACTGGGTTCAACGTCCTTTTTCAACAATTTGTTTACTTATGTACGGCAGCCGGTTCACCCAAACAGTTTTCCTGGACTGTATTCTAATCAGCACTAATTTACCCTACCACTAGGAGCCGGCAACTTCTCCACATATGGAGGAAAATCGACATTTTTGTCAAATTTCCATAGAAGGATATGACCTATCGGGTTTACGTTCGCAGTTACGACTGTCGTGGCTCCATATTTAAGTTTATAGTATATTTATATGAACTAAGAACGTAACGTGTTATACATGTATTTCAATTCAATAAAAACGTATAGTTATATATACAACGGAATATCGCGGAATTATATTCTGCTGTACAATAGACAAAACGGAAAAAAATCATTTGAGCAGAATGTTCTGAAAACGAGGCTCATGTGTGGCTATAAAATATTGCCTTTGAACTTTATTTATATTGTAATTTATCAAAATCTCGTGATATCCCTCTCATAACAAAAAGTGGAACAGATAAAAAGAGATAGTGTTAAACGTCTTGTGTGTCAGTTTAAACAACGATTTTTCTGTTGAATTATACCACACACAAGATTATATAATGGCATTCATGTTATTTTGTTATTAGATTGATGTATGATAATAAGGAGTTTTATAAAACTAAATGGAATTGATCCGAACAGGGGCATTTCTGGTTAAAGTACAAATGTATAATATATAAAATGTCGTTGTTGACTTGGGGGCGATATTCTCACAAATGATATTGTGGATTATATATTTTATATTAGTGTCAGTCCAATGTTCAGTTGAATGGTTTGCATCTAGAATATTGTCAATTACAGTAAAACCTCACGTTGCGACCACCTCAATATTACGACCACCATGTTATAACAAACACATATTTTCGGCTCGGCTTTCAATAGGTCCCTAATAAGTCAACCTTGTAATAAGACCACTTCATTATTACGACCGATTTTTCGGGTTCCGAGGATGTTCTCATTATCGTGGTTTTAGTGTATTTCTTGTACGCAATTATTGTTAAAACCACATGACATAAATTACATTATTTCAGGACTTGTCCAGACGGTCACATTCATTTAGTGCCAGACATGATTGATACTATTTTCAAAATATCTGACTGTAAACAGACAAGACGTCATCTGAAAGAAATGGTGTTATCTACAAAAGAAATTAGTAAATCCAGGGACACTCGACTGGAGACATTGGCCAATGCAAAGGAGGAAGCATTGAGTAAACTAGATTTATTTCAGAAATCATTAGAAGCCATATTACGAAAAGCGACGGAAGCTTCGAAGAAAGAAATTCAAGAAGTGTACGAGGAAATAAAAAATGAAATTCTTAACGAAAAGCTTACTTTAGACAACGTCCATGGTGATCTACAGGTAGTTGATGACATGTTGCAGCAATCAGAGGGAAACAGAGCCCAGCATTTTGTTTGTACGAAGATTGCCCAGGAAAAGATGAAAGGACCTGTAAAAGGGCTAATTAATCGAATGGACACAGACATAACATTATCATTCACACCAAACCAATTATTAAACGAGTACATGGATAATTTAAAGGGCATTGGTCAAGTACGGAGACAGAGAAACTATCCTTACAAACTCACGGGAAGTAAAGATATCAAAATCAGACTTTCTGATGACTCAGATACATGTGTTTCTTACGGATGTTGTTTGACACGTGATAATCAGATCCTTGTCACCGATTACAACAATAAGAAACTTAAACGTATTGATATACAGAAGACGTCGGTTGTTGACTATTGTGTCTTCAATTCAGAACCTAATGGTGTTTGCTGTGTCAGCAGATATGAAGTTGCTGTTGCATGTGAAGATAAGATCCAATTCGTTTCCATTGAAAACAAGATGACCCTTACAAAAAAGATTAAAATGTCACATAAGTGTTACGGTATTGCCTTCAATGATGGGAAAATGTATGTGACCAATGATGGTGATTCACTCTACGTCTACAATATGACAGGTACTCTGTTGAAGACAATTACACATGACCAAACCGGGAATAAATTGTTTGGTCGAAGTAGTCATGATGTTTTTAATGAAGCAGGAAACAGAATGTTTGTTGGAGGTGGAGGTAACGACAGGATTGTGTGCTTTGATAGAACAGGGAATCATTTATCTGCTATTAAAGACACTGACTTGACTTTTGTTGATGGTGTATGTGTTGATGGTAGAGGAAACGTGTTTGCTGTTGGGAACAATTCTTGTAATATAGTACAGTTTAGTGAGATTGGGAAGAAACTGGGTGTGGTTGTAGGGACCGAAAATAGAATATATAAATCTCCAACCTCTGTGTGTTTTCATTCGGGATTGAACAGAATGTTTGTTACACATTCTTATAGTGATATCATAAAAGTGTTTGACTTATTGTGAGTTGATACTGTAACGAAATATATTTCCTAAATATTAAAAAACTACATTTGCAGAAATAAATACAATTTTCGGATACGAAATAAGCCTATCAAATTATCTAATTTACTAACCAATGATATGTTTAGAACAATAAGATGTTAAGTGATCATCTTTTATCATTTTTAACCAGTCATTTACAAGCTAAGGCAAACAATCAAAGTAAGTTTACTAATCCAGCCGGGTATAAAAAAGAAGAGACAACAGCACTACCTGTGGGGTAGAATTGACTTGGCATGCGTTAAGAAGTCATAATTGACTGTCCGAGGAAGCTCAGACGCATAGACAGTTAAAGATATGTGTATAAGACAGAGAGGGCAGTCTGGGACTTTGTGTTTGCATCCTCTAACATCAGTTTATTCATCAGTACACTATGAGACCGGCATATCGTTAAACTATACTTACAAGACCAGAACCGTGTCCCAGTTCTGTTTCTCAGATAGATTTCAAGTAGTAAAAGTATAGTTGATTAACTAACGTCAGTTAGGCAATCATAATGTTATATCTATCTCATAACTGTAATTGTCTAAATCTATGCATAACCCATGACTAGAGTTTAAAAAAATGAATGCATAAATAAATAAATAAAAAAAGAAAAAGTTAATTATTCAAGATTAATCATCATCAGATGAGATAAAGCTCCGCTGTTTCATATTAATCATTTGAGTCATTGTTCATTAACATTAATTATCTGAAAATATATCAAACAATTATTAATTTCAAATTATTTGTGCATAATTAAAGCCTGAGGAAAATTATATATAAAGTTGTTGACGGCTATAAATTCAACCCCCTCGATACACGTTACAATACAATGTGTGACGTATTTACTTCGTTTCCATGTTATGTTAGATATGTTGTATGTATACATATATACTGTACTTGTTACATGATTCTTACATGAATAATATGTATATATATATGGCAGACTTAAGTAAATGGAATGTATACTTCCAAATTAGTTAACCGAACGTATACTAACTATACTATACCTATTGTATAATTGCTACATTGTAAACAGTAATTCTTTTCAATAAAATGTGCTTGTAATAGAGTTTTTGATTAATTTTATGATGTGACGCAAACATAAATAATCCTTTTTTCTGCTCCCCAAAATCATGAAGAGTAAGCGTCTGCCATATGATATTTTAACTTTTCCAGAAATGTCGAAAAATAGAGCCTGTTTAATCTTTATTATTGATTCCCCCATTTGTGATCACAGCATTGTTTTGCCTTTATTTATATTCTATTATATTGAAGTTGAAACATGGAGAAATTTAGCTCACAGTGATTAAGTACACTTCATAACAGTTTCATTTACAGAGGTATACGTTCAACACAGATCACACTCCTAGTTCACAAAACATGAATAGCTATCTGAGTAGGTTACATAACAAGTGATAGTCAGAATCTTATAGAATCTTCTAAATCGTTCATGTCAGACAATGAGTTTATCAATTTTTTGACAAAACAAGCTACTCCGACGGCAATTACCACGCGCGAAATGGGAAAGGAATCAAGATATGACACCGAAATGTCAACTCTTAGAGATTTCGTGACCTATGGCATAAGCTACTAGTAATGAAACGATAACCGGATACTATCGATTAGCGGTGTGAAAACGTCTGCCGATTCCGACGATAGTAGTGAAGGGAGGTACCCTGGCACCATGGTGTATACCTCTGGCACCACATTTCCCTCACTCGGGGAGGTACTCTGGCACCAAATTTTCGGAAAATGGGGTGAAAATGTGTTGAAAAAAGGGGTGAAATTGTGAAATTTTGGCCAATTTATTGTTTTCTTCTGGCACCCATTTTGGATAGGTGGGGGTACCTCATTTTGTGTTTTTTGGGCACCATTTTTTGAATTTGAATTGTGTTTTTTGAATTTTCAACAAAATAAAGAATGTGTGTGCAGGACTTATTTTCAATTTGTTATTTTCAATGTGTGTATGTGGGGAAATTTCAATTTTAGACATAAAAAAGACAATTTGACCCAAGTCAATTTCGAAATGACATGGTGGCCCTGAAAAGGGCCGTTGGTTTTGGTCACCAGACCATTTAGTTGGTAGCAGGCTCCTGTTTGACGTAGACCTTACGCTTGTCAGAGTAACAGTCTTGACAGGTCGGGTCCCCACAGTACCAATCTTGTTGAGGATAACAGTCTCGGCAGGTCGGGTCCCCGCAGTACCATTCTTGTTCTGGAACAGAGGGTTGAAAGTACTCTCTCTCGGCAGTGGTAATCAATTGCCAATGGTCTTCTTCTTCAGCTTTTTGTTGATAATACGCTTCCAGCCCTTGTCTTTGCTGTCTGATCTCAGACTGAAGTTCAGCCTGCTCCCTAGCTGCTTGTTCCCAGACAGCTTGTTCTTTCTGCCTCTGTTCTGACTCGTACTCGGCAAACGCCCGTTCCCTATCGGCCTGCTCCTTCGCCTCGATATCATCCATAGCCTGTTGTCTACTTTCTCGCTCTCTGAGTCTATTCAGAGCCCGATCTCTAGCAGCCTGTTGCTCACGCCGCCGCTGCCGCCGAGGACTAGCTGTCCTGGCGGGTCTCTGGTTTCGTTTCTCAAGATTCAGAAAATGTTGTCTCATTCGAATCATTTCATCACGTTGATGATAGCGATCTACTTCAATACAATTCATGGACTCACCAATAGCCCGTTCTTCTTGTTCTCTCTTGTTGACCACATTAGCCGCCAGTTGACGGATGTTCCGCCATACCCTAGCCTGTCGTGCCGTCAATTGTCTAGCCGTTTCTAGCTGATTCAACAATGCATTCATCTTGAGCGCTTAGAAGGAAATGAAATGACGTGACGCAATGCATTGGATTTTTATACGGCAAGCGCGAACCTGTGTGAGAACATGTTAAATGACGTCACGTCCATATTTTTAGTCGCTAGTTTTTGGTGTGTTTTTGTGTTTGTTTTGTGTTTCTTAACTCCTAATAACAACAAAGTAAAACAAACAGGTGGTATTATTTTTTTATATTTTTATTCAACACGAACCACATGTTTTAAACATAGAACAATAATGAACCATATGTTTTTGTAAATCAACCATTTTTAAACAAAACAGCATTTTTTTTTGTACATTTTTTGGGTAGAACAACATGTTTTGTACATATTTTTTAAACAGAACATTTTTTGTACATATTTTTTTTTGTTAGAACAACATGTTATGTACATATTTTTTAAACAGAACTTTTTTGTACATATTTTTAAACAGAACAAGATAGAAAGTAATCACACAAATTAAAGTGAATAATACATCATGTTTGTATTCATGATTCTATATTGCAAATGTCTTTCACCTCCTATTCTATCATTGTGTCGTCCAAAACACTTTTGTCCACATTTGTTCACATACTGAGCTTGTCTATAATAAGTGCCATAATATTGTTCAAACCAACGGGTCACATACGTATCGTTATCTCCTGGCCTATCCTCTAGCACTTTGAATCGAGTCAGAAGGATCTGGTTCAGGTCACATCCACGAGAAATAAAGTCCAGAACGAATATACAATACACACCACACACAGGTAAAACATTCCCTTGTATACACAATGCATTCCACTGATACGTTTTTGAATGTTTTTTCACAAAAGAGAGAATCTCCTCAAAGGGTGGTAGTCCATAAGAATCAAAGTACACGATGGTATGGTCTTTGATGTAAATAGCCACCCAGTGTTCTCCTGGTTGATTCGCATTGTGTGTATTCACAATATAAGCCTTTATATGATGAGGATTCTCCGAAGGTAACTGATCTTTTGCACAAACACGAGCATGCAATGTCGATAACATCGGTGAATGATCTAAGATGTATTGAAGTTCATTCGTCTCCATAATGCCAATGTCTATTCACACGTTCTGCCCATACACTTATCCAGGAATCGTTCAGTTCTGACTGATTCTGATAGAGTTCGTTTTTAAACTGAATCCATAATCGACAGGCATCTCCTTTTTCCCTATCGGTCAAGGTCACGAGTTCAGGATACCACTTTTCCATGACCTTGAACACATCCAAATCTTGAATCGCTTTTGAATGTACAGTTCTGTCCACTCTGATGTGTTCGTGAATAAGCACAGGACATGTTGTACTTGACTAGGATGATCCACTTGACAACCGTAACAGTCTTTATGCACTTGATCATAAATCAACGTTTGAAGTGCTTCTGTCACATGGTGGTTCAATCCCTCTCGCAAGGATTCCGTCCGTTCACTTGTATCACAAGGATACGCCAATAATTGCATTTCAAAGTCTTGTCCTGGTTCCATGTTATCTATGTCCATTTTTTCTAGATTCAACCAATGCATTTTAAAGTTTTGTTTGTGTTCCATTTTTTCCATTGATCAATAATCTAAAAGTACTTCTCTAAACTGGTTGATTTCAATCTGATTATCGTATTCCGCATACACAATCACGTTAATAGCTTGTCCTAGCGCTCTGGCAAAGTGAAATTCCAATCTCAGATTCCCCGTTTTTATAGGATGGAGTTGACCTTCCTCGCAACCTTGATCGGCTGTCAAATCCAGTCCCCAGAGTGTGTAACCGTGTTGATAATCATTCAAACTCAATCCAAAGGAACGATTAAGTCCAAGAGCTCCTGTGGCTTGATAGAGTGACATGTAGGACCGTAGACATTCTCCCGTTTCGAAATTGGGTTGAAACGGTTTGTTATGAATACTTTTTCCATCAATACTGACCTCCAGATGATTGAGATCAAAATGACGGAAATCAAAAGGATTAGTCCCTATATCCCCATTCATATCTCCGTTTCTCACCATACCAATGATCAGTCGTTTTGGTAATTGACCTTGAAATAAATGATCTTCAATCTTGGAACGTTGGCCGTTAGGAATAGTAAAGGTTTTCACCTCAGTCCGTCGGATGGGAATTTTCATGTTGTGTTGAGCAATGTGTTGATTGAGTTGATTGGCCACCACAGGGAGTAAATCCACGGTTCTCACATTGAAACCCGCTTCCATAAACTTGATTTTTGCGGGTGCAGCAGCCATGAGACAGAAATTGGGTGATGCTTTGTTCAGTCTTAGACGTATTTCTATCCCATTAGGTAAATATTTATCTTGCATCACCAGATCCAAATGAAGTCGACCACATAGTTCCACTACACGACTTTGATGGACACGATTTCGCCTTTCCACATAACCCTTGTTATCTCCATCATGGACTTTGGTATTCATCTGACCAGGGGTATCTGCGGCCCATAATTCTAATGCTTCAAGCTGAGTGCTTTTACAACTTGGATTGAAGGAGAGTAAATTTCCTAGGTAAGCACGATAGGCATACGTGTCCGCATTGCTGGTGATCAGTTTATTGTTCAGATACACATCGATGCTACTGAACATACTGTGAAAAAAGTTATTGACGGTCGCAATTTCACTATCATTCGCCAAGTCGGTATTATTCGCTTGTAGAATTTTGATTTTCATATACAGATAAGACTGATTCAGATCTGTCCATTTTTCTACTTGTGCAGGAATCACGAATTCAATAGGAGCATTATTATCCAGGGCAGAAATGGGATAATGCTCAGTCCATTGTCCCTCCTGCATGGCAGTCATCGTAGGGGGAACGACAGACACGTCCAATTCTGTCTTACTACATTCACAAGAACCGTGTTGCATCATGATTGTTTTTTTCTTTTTCTTTTTCTTTTCTTTTAGTCGAAAATATCAAGTGGTCTGGCCTGCTTCACTCGACGACGATGAAGTTTCGAATGAGGTTTTTTCTTGATGGGTTTGGCCTTTATACTTTTCTTAGGTTTTTTTGGTGACTTCACGTAACAAGGATGCGGTTACATTTTT
>VIBL01000434.1:0-172482 GCA_008271625.1 Lutraria rhynchaena | reverse complement strand
TAAATAATGACCAAATTAAAGGTTATGTGAAGGAGCAGGAAATGGTTCCAGTTGATAAAAATGAAGAAAGTCTATGGTATGTTGAGAAAATTTTAAAAAAAAGAAAGGTGAAGGGAAAACTTCAGTACTTTGTGCAATGGGAAGGCTTCCCAAAATCATTCGATAGTTGGATTGATGCGGATCAAGTTCAAGAAAAATAATATGGAGCGATATGTTTTTATTTCTGACAGCGAAAGTCACCATATTTTCAGTGATAACACACCTTATAACTTTAAAGTACAGCTAAAGCAACCACTTCATTTTGATGGGTATTGGAAAGTAGCTTTATGTGAACTCAGTTTACAAACCAAGAATAAAAGACGTGGTAAAACTTCAGAAAATACCCTATTCATCTATTCTAATATATGTCAGGAAAGCATTGTCAATGGTAGTGAGCATACACTGCTACGAAGAATTGAAAAAAATGATATGAATAATTGGAATTATGTGTTTGATTCTCCATTTTATTTTCCCATAAAAAATCTGAAGTTCAAGAACTTGACTTTGTTATAAAAACAGTAAACGGCGAGTTTTCCTCATTTGTAACTTCACCAGTCTACTTAACACTTCACTGTAAACGTTATCCGTTTTACCCCAATTATGAATCGATCTAAATTATATGTTCCAAATCCACAAAAATGGATACAATTTTTAAAGAAAACCCAAGTTGGAAAAGGACTGGTCATACCTTCAAGAACTTCTGTAGAAAGTAACAACATGACTTTCAAGACAGTTTCTCCCGCAAAACAGACAGTAGAACAGGCCAAAAGCAAGCTGAAACGAGATAGTATAAATACTTCAGAGATGCCAATGTTTGCGCATAAAGCAGAACCATCTAAAACAGTGAACAGTCTGAAAGTAGGAAAGAAAAAATCTAAACTACAAAAACGTGTTGAGAAAAAAGTATCCAAATTGAACAAAAAACGACAGAAAACTGTAAAAAAAGCTGTGAAAACAAGAAAAAGTGTCACAAAAAACACACAAAAAGTGAATAAAAAAAGAGATAAAACAAGGAAAAACAAAAAACAGAAACCCATTACAACCTGGGACATATTTGGAAATTGAAAATGTCATATTTCACAGAAGATAGTTTTACAGAAGGTGTACCTGATGAGTTGTTATTGTTTGATTTACCACCAACTCAAGTAGCTGTTAATGATGTTTACTATCAAGAGACACGGCCATTATCCCAAGTATCAGATGACACACCTATTGAGTTTCAAATTAGTGGTCAGAATTCTATGGACTATCTTGATCTCAGAGGAACACAATTATGTGTAAAATTAAAAATAACAAACCCAGATGGAACCGATATTACAAGTAAAAAAGTGGGTCCAATCAATTTGTTTTTACAAGCATTATTTTCTGCTACAGAGGTGACATTACAAAACAAAGCGGTCATTTCATCCAATTATAACCCATATATCTCTATGATTCAAACTTTACTCAATAACGGACAAGATGCTACATCCTCTCAGTTATTATCTCAACTGTTTATCAAAGATGACAATGATCATCCTGAAGATTGTGATCCTGAAGGGGGTAACAATGGTTTGTTTCGAAGAGCAAAGTACATCAGTGAATCTAAAACATTAGACTTACAAGGACCTATCAATCACAGTCTATTCACAATCAAGAGATACCTGTTAAATCAGGTGGATGTTAAACTAAAGTTGTATCGGAGTTCACCAGCATTTTGTCTATCATCGGGGGACTTATCCCCAAACTATAAAGTAAAAATAATGGATATTTACTTATTAGCTAAAAAAATCAGGGTTAACCCTGCCCTCATTGTTGCACATTCAGAGATGTTGAAGACCAGCACTGCTAAATATCCATTTGATAGAGTGGAGTGCCGTTCACAAACTATAGCATCTGGAAGCACAGTTTTTACATGGGATAATTTATTTCAGGGACAAAAACCTAACAAAGTAGTTGTGGCATTCGTTAAATCAAATGCTTTATCTGGGGACTATACATCAAATCCCTTTCACTTTTTGAATTGTGATATTCAAAGTATATGTTTGTATGCTGATGGTGTTCCTGTGTGGGGAAATCCACTAAAATTGAACTTTAACAAAACTGAAGGAGGAAGTTTTATGAGAGCCTACACAAATATATTTCTAACTAATGGTACATGGAATAAAGATAGAGGACCTAATATAAATAGAGAAGATTTTGCTAATACATCCACACTATTCACATTTCAGTTAGAACCCATCTTTGATGCTGACCTTTTATCTTTAGTAAAAACTGGTAATGTGCGATTAGAAGTGCAGTTTAAGACAGCTCTAACAGCAGCAACTAGTTGTATAGTATATAGTAATTCACCAGGCTTTTTCCAAATCAACTCCCAAAGAGACATTATAACAGAATGAATACATCTCAACTTCAATGTTGTATAGATTGCGATGCATTGCAAAAAATCAACTTTGGGAGTGTTTGCAGCAGATTGATTACCCAAAAATTTGAATTTTCCATATGGATTTATAGCAAACACTGATGATCATTTAAAGGAAGGAACACATTGGTGCGCATTTTTCTTTCCAAATCCAACCACAGTGGAGTACTTTGATAGCTACGGAAAGTCTGTAGATTACTTCAACTCATTTTTTTCTGTATATGTTTCCAACTTTCCAAATATAAATGTAAATTCTAGACAATTACAAAGTAGGTACAGTGATGTATGTGGAATGTATTGTTTATTTTTCTTACTGCAACGATTGAGTGGAATGTCTTTTTATGATATTGTACATAGTTTTTCTTTTGATAATGAATGTAATGACATATTTGTATATAACTTAGTCAGTAATAAATTTCCACTTTGTATTCAAAATATCTGTATCAATAACCATGTATGTAAACCTCTAATAAAACATGATGTATTTTAATTGTAGTTGGTTATGTATGTCTATTTATTGTGTTGTTTACCATCATTGAGTGAACATCATGACAGAGGCTCTCATTAAATTTGAGTGTCCAGCTACATGTATTGTAGCTGGGGCGAGTGGCAGTGGAAAGTCAACCTTTCTTTTGAAATGTTTAAAAATGCAAAGTCTATGTTTACTCAAGTTCCAAAGAAGATCATATATTGCTATTCTACTTATCAAACATTATATGATGACATGAAAAGACAAGTGGAGAATATAGAATTTTTTGAGGGTCTTCTATGCAAAGAAGATATGGAAACATGGTCATTTGAATCAGAATTCAAGGTCTTGGTAATTGATGATCTTGCTCAAAAGGCTTCAGAAAGTGTAGATATAGTCAATTTATTCACCATTTACAGTCACCATCATAACTTTTCTGTATTCTTTGTGGTTCAGAATTTATTTTTGGGAGGGAAATATTTTCGAACCATCAGTTTAAACAGCCACTACTTTGTGTTGTTTAATAACCAAAGAGATCAACTACAAATTCAAACATTAGCAAGACAAATGTTTCCAGGTGAAGCAAAATACTTTATGGATGCTTACAAGAAAGCTATAAGAAAAAAATACAGTTACTTACTAGTGGATATAAGCCCACATTCAAATCCACTATATAAACTTCGTACAGACATATTTCCTTATCAAACATTGATTGTGTTCCGTCCTGAAAAGGAAAAATATGAGTGAAAAAGTGCAAAAAGAAGGTTACTTTTTAAGATTTTTGTTAAAAACAAATGAAAATCAACAAAAATTGTTGATGAATAATTTAACTAAATCACAAATGGATGTAATAATTGAGGTGATTTATAATTCTCTGGCAGGAAATTTAGCAATATCTGACAAGGATAAAAAAAGCTGAGACGATACAGGAACGTCATTCATAAACTAGTGTCTAAAAGATTATCAAGTAGAAAGAGAAAATCACTTCTCTTAAAATATTTCAAGCAAATTATACTATTGATAAAACATTGTGAAGTATGGCTCAGGAATTAGTATTAATTCCTAAAATGAAGTATGAACATTTACTTTTGAAATCTAAAGAAAATTGTCAAGAACAAGATGAAAAACAAATCTTGGATAAAAATCAACAAAAGGATTCCTCTATAGAAGAAAATTTAGAACAAAATGGAGGAAAATTAGTGAAAAGATTATTTGTGAAATGTTCAAGGGATGAATTTAAGGGGAAAAAACCTCACAAAACTTTAAACAAACTTTCAAAAAATGGTGTGAAGAAAACTACTCAAAGGACCAAATGGATATCCTATAACGTGTAACATACTTGGCTTTTGCAACAATTGCTGAATTTTGATAAACATTCTTGGCGAACTTTTCTGAATTTTGGCGAACATTTTTGGCGAATATTTTTTTTGGCGGAACTTTGGCAATATGTTATGAAACTAATTTGATATTTGAATCACTCTCAGTGTGTTAGAAACACTTCAACATGGAGGACATAAATTTTGAAGAGTTAGGGAAAAAATATCCGGATAGTAGTGATGTGTTTCAAGAGGAGATAAATTATTTGAAAAGAAAATTATGTAATGAGGAGGACAAAGAAAATAAAGTGTTAAAAACAGAAAAATATCAATGTGATATTTGTTTGAAAGCATATAAGCATAAACATCATTTAAAAAGGCACATGTTGTCACATGGTGTATTTTTCCCATGTACATTTTGTGAAAAGAAATTTAGAAGGCAGGATGTGTTGAAGAAACACATAAAACATCAACATGGTGGAAAGATTAAAAACCTAAAACAGGTGGATTTACCATCGAATGTGATTCCATCAGAATCCACCACAAGAGCAGATATTAATCCATTTCCACCCCCCTCACAAGATGGAACTCTACCATTAAATCAGGATCATGACTATGCAATGAGTTCATCGACAAACACAACAACTCCATCTGATGATCATGACTATGCAATGAGTTCATCAACAAACGCAGCAACTCCATCTGATGATCATGACTATGCAATGAGTTCATCAACAAACACAGCAACTCCATCTGATGATCATGACTATGCAATGAGTTCATCAACAAACACAGCAACTCCATCTGAAAATGTACATCATAACAATGCACTGAACAATAATATACAGGACTTCACTATTGAACCTAACAACTATGAACAATATGATATGCTAACATTTTTTGCAATGCAAATCAACAAATTCAAACTCTGTTAAAATCAAGGCTTCAAAATCATGCAATCAAGTGGTATATATCAGTACAGATTGAGTTAGTTAAGGAAGATGATAATACAACTTCAATTCCTCACTTTAGGTCAAGGACATACACTGCTTTAAACTTGATAACATTAGATGAAGGGGATGTAAATGAAAGTTTTCAAAAAATGTTTGAAAGTTTCCAAAAATATGTGAGAGAAAGCTCTGGGTGGGTTCTTAAAAGAGTAATCAATTTGAAAGTTCATACTGTGAACTATTTACCTTTAAAAGGATCTAGCTACATGGAATTACCAAAAAAATTACGACGTTTTCAGTCTTTATTGAATATTAGAAATGTAGACCAAAAATGTTTTCTTTGGTGTTGTCTGGCTTCCATCCATCCCTTGGATTCTACTTGGGTGAGTACTTATGAACCTTTTGAGTATGAACTGGACATGAAAGATTTGAATTATCCAATAACCATTAACCAAATTACTAAATTCGAAAAGCAGAACCCTTCTATATCCATCAATGTTTATTCATTTGAGGAGAAAGATATTATACCCATTAGAATTACAAAGTGTATGCATAGGCTTCATCACATTGATTTGTTACTCTTGCAATCAGAAACTAATGCTCATTATGTTCTCATTCAAAACATACACAGGTTTTTGAGCAATTTCAGAAAAGGCAATACCTCATATTATTTTTGTCGATATTGTCTTCATGGATTTATCAATCAAAAGTTGCTAGATGATCATATTGAATATTGTCAAGTTCATGATGCTCAAAAAATTGAATTACCTTCAAACAAAGACTGCTTTTTGGAATTTAGAGATTTTGAAAAAACATTAAGGGTCCCCTATGTCATCTATGCAGATTTTGAAACTTTAAATAAGCCATTAGATACATCTACTCAAACAAATTCTACTGTAAAATCACAATTACTAGAACCATGTTCATTTGGGTATAAAGTAGTCTCCACAGATTCTAATTTCACTAAGGATGTAGTTTTGTATAGAGGTCCTAATGCTCCCCAAAAACTTTTAGAATGTCTTTTGAGGGAGGGTGAGGTAATTAAGCAGCGTTTAAAAGACATACAACCTCTTAATTTGAGTGTGACTGAGGAAAATGATTTTCTTTTATCAGATAGATGTTGTATATGTAGCAAAATATTTGGAGATAAAGAAATTAAGGTGAGACATCATGATCATACCATAGGGAATTTTATTGGTGCAGCCCACAAGAATTGTAATTTGCAATGCAAACAAGTCAATTTTATCCCAGTTATTTTCCACAATCTAAAAAATTTTGATGCTCATTTGTTATGTCAAAGTATTGGATTATTTAAAAATCATAAAATAAAGTGTATACCTCAAACCATAGAAAAATATATTAGTTTTAGCATTGATAATCTCAGATTCATAGATTCTTTAGGATTTCTACCCTCTTCTTTAGAAACTCTGGTAGACAATCTATCTCAAGACAGTATGCAACCATTCAAATATTTTCAAAGTGAAATACATCAACATGTTGATCTTTTGTTAAGAAAAGGTGTCTATCCCTATGAATATATGACCTCTTGGGAAAAATTTGATGAATATCAACTTCCTTCAATTAACAATTTTTACTCCTCATTAACAAATCAAAGTATCTCTGAGAAAGATTATAACCATGCCAAACATGTGTTTCACACTTTAAATTTGAAAAATTTAGGTGATTATCATGACCTTTACTTAAAAACTGATGTCCTACTTCTAGCAGATGTGTTTGAAAATTTCCGTGATATGTCTCAAAAATGCTATGATCTGGACCCCTGTCAATTTTATACAAGTCCAGGACTCAGTTGGCAGGCCATGTTAAAAATGACCAAAGTCACAGAACTAATGACAGATATAGATCAGATTCTATTCATAGAAAAAGGGATTCGTGGGGGTATTAGTCAGATATCAAATAGATATAAAAAAGTCAATAACCCCTATTTACCAGATTATGATTCCTCCCAACCATCATCCTACCTTGCATATTATGACGTTAATAATTTGTATGGTTATAGTATGTCACAAAAGTTACCAACAGGTTTCTTTTGTTTTCTAACACAAGATGAAATCGATTGTTTCAATGTACAAAACATACCAAAGGATGGATGCAAGGGATATATTTTGGAAGTAGATTTAGAATATCCCAAAGAATTACATGAAAGTCATAACGATTTCCCTTTGGCACCTGAAAGAAAATTTGTGTCCAATGAAAAGCTCTCACCTTATGCAAACAGAGTGCTTAAAAAATTGCATAATTCAGACAAATTACCACCCAGAGCAAAGGTCGAAAAATTACTCACCACTCTTGAAGATAAAAACAACTATGTTCTACACTACCAGAATCTGCAGTTGTACCTTGAATTGGGTCTGAAATTGAAAAAAATTCATAGAATATTGGAATTTGAGCAAGAAGCCTTCATGAAACCCTATGTACAACTCAACACAGAAATGAGACAAAGAGCTAGATCTACATTTGAGAAAACTTCTTCAAATTGATGAACAATTCAGTGTTTGGTAAGTAAATACTGTAATTGAATTTCCACTCTGTCGATTGACATTTCTCTCGTAATTTGATTCATAAATTGTGTCAGTTCATAGAAATTGTATAACTAAATCAAACGTTGTACATAAAGAATAGATGTACGTGCATTGATTTACATCAACAATACTAAATAAAAATCACCATAATCCATGTTTTTGACATTTAATAAAGATTTAAACAACGATTCCATATTGAAACTCTCTTCATATAGGAGGTAGTATAAGTAGGTGGACTGGTACTTGAAAATATTCGTACCATTACCTTTCGACATCATATTATTCGCCTCAATCATACATTTCCGCATCAATGAAATTAATAAAGAAATTAATACACTTACTCATGAATCACTTTTTTTCAGGAAAAACAATGGAAAATCTCCGAAAACATCGATCTGTAGAGTTGGTGCATACGGAAATGCGAATTACAAAATTATCAAGCAAATCGACTTACAAACTACATAGGATATTTTCTGAAGATCTTGTTGGTGTAGAACTCAACAGAGCGAAAGTGAAATTAAATAAACCTATCTATATTGGTATGACTGTATTAGATTTATCGAAACATACCATGTATGATTTTTATTACCATCATTTGAAAGAACTTTATGGTTCAGAGGTGCAGTTGCAGATGACCGACACAGATTCGTTTTTGTTTTATTGTGAAACAGATGATTTATTTCGTGATATGTTACAATATTCACATTTGTTTGACACTTCAGATTTCCCCAAGGATCACTTCCTCTATAGTGATTCTAACAAAAAAGTCATGGGAAAAATGAAGAGTGAAACTAATGAGAAATGCATATCTGAATATTGCGGTTTAAGATCCAAAATGTATGCCTTCATATGTGATGATAAAGAGGATAAACGCGCAAAAGGCATTTCAAAAAATGTTATTAAAAAAGAAATAACATTACAGGATTATAAAAATGTTTTGTTTGATGAATCCTCTTTATCGTCACAAATGTATTCTTTAAGAAGTCATAACCATAAAATCTATCTTGAAAAAATTAAAAAAGTAGGTTTATCATGTTTTGATGATAAACGCTATTTGCACGATGACGGTATTTCTAGCTACGCCTATGGCCATTACAAGATACCAAAGAATTGATTTTGATTCATTTTATTTCAGTTTATTTCATTTTATTTCATTACATTATGCCAAACTTTTATTGTTGAAGTGTCACCTGCAAAAGAAAAAAATGGTTGTTTAGACTTTTTTTTCAGAAAAAATACTTTATATGCTTATGTTATTATGGTTTATCAATAATTTACATGTACATAGAATTCCAATATATGTATATTGTCTTATGTTGCATTTGATCTGTATAATAAATAATAGTGTAAATAATATTGGTTGTTGTTATGACTCACTGGAACAGCATAATACCATTGGCAATTCCTTTTCACCACAAACATTTTAAATGAAATTAAGATTACCAGTTATATTGATCATGGTGGTTCATACAATCAACTGTCCCAACCAACCAATGATGTACATGAATGAAGTTGATTGACGTACATTTTTCTTACAGCTTTTAACGAGTTTGATACGATTGACCTGATTTTACTCATTGTATATGCTCTCTATGTGTAACCCTTACTGCATGGATGAAGTTGATTGACATACATTTTTCTTACAACTGTTAAAGAGTTTGATACGATTGGCCTGATTTTATTCATTGTATATGTTCACTATGTGTAACCCTTACTGTATACGTCCCTCAAACTCAAGTATTATGAAGTTCACTCTCAGAAATAGTAGTTTTGATGGTGTTTTCATCATCATCTGCATACATTGTTTATGACTGCAGAGATATTTGCGGGGAGTTGGGACAGGTGTGTTGGTTTGTCACGGGGAAGGCGTGGATTGGTACATTTTCTCCAATCGTATTGATGTATCTAATCTTCTAAGGAAACATTGGTGGAAAAATAGATATCTGAGACCATTATACACATCAATAAAACCATCAATCAACACGGATGAGAAAAAAAACATGTTGTTTCAAAGTTTATTTCATACTCATGTTGTCATGTGATGAGATTGATAGTATCAAAACGTTTACACTCTTCAATACACAGGATCTCATATTCTGTAAGATGTAACCCTACCCTAAGTATTGAGCATTTACCATTCTAAAATGAATGTATTCATTAGTTTTCTTAAATTCGGTGGGTTGATTTGTTTTGGTAGGATCTGAAGTAAATTATGTTTTAAACATCAACAATAAATATGTCATGATTATAATCACTGTTATATGATTCATGATGTATTTAATACCCATTGAACTCAAAATAACGACAAGTTTTTCCCAATAAGTGTCCTTTCATTCTTTGATATAGTTAGAGTTGAGGTCTTTGCATTATGGTTTCAATCACTGATATGTAAACTTTGTTGTGATTGATGATTCACACCATCAAATTATTTTTCTTAAGGTTTCACAAGTCAAATGTCACTTTTGTTGTTCTAAAATTCGCTTTGTATACTATGATTGTTGTTATTGATAATTCACAGTGTTTAATGATATATATAACTCATTTTTGTTGTTTAGTATTTTAAAACTTGTCAAATTGTTTTTTATAAGGTTTCAAACATCCAAACCTATTTTTTAATGTAATATTTTTTAAAGGTTTCAAAAGTCTAAACTTAATTTTTGTTTTACTTTTTTGTTCTCTGTTTAAATTTTTTTCTTTCTTTAATTTTAACTTTTTTGCTTTTCTAATGTCAACTTTTTTGCTTTTTTAATTTTAACTTTTTTGTTGTTTTAAGTTTTTTAACATTTTTTTGTTCTTTGTTTTATTTTTTTAGTGTAATATTTCAATTTTCTTTTACTTTTATTGTCATTTTTTTTACTTGAAAATTTTTTTGGATGTTTTACTTGTTTGATGAATCAGGGAGATTTTATAAATAATTTATTCTGTGATTGTTGTGTTTTTTTCATAAATGATTGAAATAAAAAATATTTAACCGTATGTTTTTGTAAACTGTGATTATTTTATATACTGTTTATTGTTGATGATGTTTTCAATATATCTTTTTTACTTTTTACTTTTAAAGGATACTCATGTTTTTAGTGTTTTGAAAATTGCTTTTTTATCTTTTTGGAAAACGACTAGTCATATTTAAAAGTTTTTTTTTTCTCAAAACATTTTCTTTACAATTTTTTACTGTAATATTTCACAACTTGATTTCAATTTTTTTTACTAATTTTTTTCTACTTGAAATTTTTTTTGTCATTTTTTCTAATCAACGTTTTTTCTATACAATCTATTTTAAACTATTTAAACTTTATTTTTATAAAATTGGGTTGTTAATGTTTTACATAGTTGTTCATTATGAATAAAAAATAAAAAATAACAAAAGTGTTGTCGTTATTTTATGTGAAAGACAGTCGATGAAAAAATGTCTGCTTGGATGACAGCAGGTGGTAAATGTAATGTGATTGACCCTAGAGTCAGTTTGTATGGAGATATATCAATTTCTTTTTTGTTATTGTAACAGTGAAATGAGATGAGTATCTGTTTTTGACGGCATGATCACTCCTGTTAAATAGATGTTCAATAATTTTACAGATAAATATCAGTTATGATTTCTTTATCCCGTCTTTACCTGTCTCCAGTAGTGAATAGACTCCAAATAAAAGTATGAAAATTACATCAGTAACGTGGTAAACATATGGTGCGGGTGTTTTCTTTCTTATGATGAAAGCAATTAAGCATTCAAAGGTTGAAAAAATGATGTGATAATAATAGAGAATGAAACACATTTTGTTAATCAAAAGTGTTTACCAGTGAAAAATGAGAAACATAATTTTCTGTTATTATGTATTTATTTAAATATGTATTTGTTTTTAAAAAATTCTGTTGAGGCTATAACTAAAAATGCTATAGTATGTCTCAGAAGAAAATTCATTGTCAACACAAATGTCTAATGTCCATTCTTTGCTTGTGAAATAACAACATCGATGTCATGGATAGATTGCTTTAATTGAAACCACTGGCCAACATTTAATGAGATTCCCTTACGTCTGATATCTAGAAGAACAAAGTTGTTTCGGTCACAAACTGTGAGATAAATACTTTCACTTAGGTAGAATTGTTTCATGAAATCACACGCTGTTTGGTTGAAAATGATGTCATTCAGTTGTGTGGTGTCTAGTTGTTTCACAGAATGAGGTGAACTTGCTATTATAACCAGTCCCGGTGTTATACAAGTGATTATCATCATGCATAGAAGACCACATTTTTTAATTGCTTGCATACGTTTTTTAACTATTTTTGATACACTTTCGTCGCTCCCTGATGTAATCTGTTCATTTGAAAATAGACTATGAATTTCGAAGGCAGAATCAACACTGGTTTGAGACATCCTTTCACTATGGGTTTTACACTCAGACTGATTATCTTATACAAAAACTGGATATTTAAATAGATAAATTACTTTTGAAATTGATTTTGGTCTGCTTTTTTGGTACAAAATTTACAAGCTCGAGTCAACTTTAATATAATTCACAAATTCCCTATGGTTGTGAAAAGGTCATAAAAGACAAAAAATACCGTGAATAATAATTGTGTGAACTATAATTGGATGAAATGTAGCAATGAAAGATTGTGTTATAAATGGAAACTAAAACCAATAAACAATTCATCATCTACCCATGGCTGACGTTCTTCTTCATTCATCCAAAAGAGTTACGCATTTAGTTAGACATATTGTCATTAAGACGAATGCTGCAAATCAACTATTGAATCACAAATTCATTATCGATTGGTTTTAAAAAGATCACCTGCTTTCAAACAAAATTGCCGCTAAAGACCATCTGCTAAAAATGGCGGATCCATAATGATAGCACCCACCTGCAGCCACCCACCCAACAAACATGGCCGCGGGGTCATTAACCAATCAAAACGTTGGATAGTGGTCTATCCCACCTATCCCACCTAACAAGATGGCCGCGAGAATACTGTTTTTATACTACTTTCAATTTGCTGAGCAGGCTTTACTATCATGACGAAAAATTAAATGTATTTCCATTGTACATTATCGCCCGTTAGGGCCACAACCATAAAACAACAACAACAAATAATTCATATTTATTTGTATAGCAGTGGGACGTACCGACTGACTGTATAATAATGTTTATTATCACATCACACTCTTTCTACAATACAACATTTCTTATATCGTTTTAAATCATTGATTTCTCCCGTACTAACACTTACCGACATGTACCGGCATAATGTATAGCTAAGTTCTGTCAATCACACCATGTTACTTGAAATGTGTAGCAACAGATATTCGAAAAGTTTCCATGTATAAAAGTACATACCGGCATAGTGTATGTCAAGCAAGAATAAACTTGCTCGCTATTCTCAAAGTAGCCACACCTATCCAAAAACTAACACTATGTTCTATCAATCCAACAATAATACTTAAACCTTTTTGTACAGATATTCGAAAATTGTATTTCTAGAAGCATATAATATACCGGCATAATGCATGCAAGGCAAGAAAAACACGGTCATCTACATGCCAACTATTATAAAACGTTCTAATGATTCCAATAGCAGCAAGCCATATTGTTTGCTCAAACAAGCTTGTCACAATTTTACCATACCGCAATTTCGAATGTTTTAACACAAAGTATCGTCCTATACCAGTACCATGCTTCTATACTGGATGCTACATGGAAAATTTTAATCATTCATATGAACTAGTGTTTCCTGCAGGCCTTTTTAGGATGGCGCTGCGCCATGCATCATTACCAACGCACCATGCTGCCCTTGTTAATTGCATATTAGGTCATGTGTCAGTAATGTGCCCTTCGTAGGCCTTTGTCTTATCCTTAATCAAGAAGTAATGGATAACACTTCATAAATTTATTTTTCAAACGTGTCATGCAAACCACGTCTGTGTTAACACCTACTGCTGCACACTGAAGCTGATAGTGATTAAAAATCTTTAAACTGACCTGCCAATAAATATTTCGTTAGTACCCGGATAATTAAGGCCATATCATCAATTTGTTTTTCACAGTACATACTCGTGTTATTTAAGCTGAAACACATTACAACAGTACAACAATTTCATGCAGTTGAACTTGGGTCACAACCTTTTCTAATGTACTAGGTGGATCGGTTCAGACGAGTATGACGTATCAAAGTATTTGATGACGTGTTTCTTGATCACATGACAGAAATTAACTAGAATTTGTAGACGTATTTCTTTGGCAACAGACAGGACCAGGGAAAATGACGTCAAGAATATCAAACTACTGTCTCGCGCTTTAAATTATCTGGGGTATGAGGAAAGTCCTGTATAAAAATGACTACTTCGGCTGTCGGAAAAATAAAATTGCGCAACATCTTTTAAACCAAGTTGTGAATTATGCGGAAGAAAAAGGAAAGCATAACGCGGCAAAATTGTTTGGAGTTGATAGTAAACGGGTTCGGAAATGGCGTATAATTAATAAGAAGACTATTCAAAGTATTATATCCATAATGGAATCTACTGTATTTTTACGTACCTGCTCAGTGCAACCCAAAATGTTAATATTATGAAAATATAAAAATAGTATTGCCCTATTATCGTTATTTCTTTGATAGTTACCCTTACATTTTGAACAGTTTGTAAGAGTTGTTGCCCTTGTTGAAAAATCTTGAACAGAACTGCTCTCTGAAAGTGCCCCTTTGGCGCACAAAACGCCATGCCTTACACTGTGCAGGAAACACTATTTGAACTGAATGCATAAATAACAAATAACTATTATTTTAACAGTATATAGAATAAATGTGTGCTTTATTCCAGTAAAAATTTTAAAAAATCAACGCTAGCGCTAAACTGCGTCCGTCGTCGGCTTATACCCAAAGCTGAATGAATACTATACGCATCTTGTACGGGAATCACAAAACATCGTGTGTGTACAGACCTGCCCTCTATCGGACCATCACAACTACGGAAATTAATTTTTGACTAATTCGTTTCACTCAGTCGGAACATTTTCATATGTTTACGATCAAAATATTCAAATTTGCTTTGATATGCATAGGTAGACATAATCGCTTTTCTAGCTTGTTTCTTTTCTATGTTGCTTTCTCTCGAGTCCATGATAATTTAGAACTAAATACTACAGCCATGTATCTATAGGATGACACAACGTCAGTCGATATACCACAATGAAACCATTTTTCTTGCCTTCGCAGTGGACCGACATTCCTAAATACATGTACTATGATTTTGGTTTTGTCAATGTTAACTTGCATACCGGCATGTCAGCAAAATTGATCAACAATAACAAACTGTTTTTTGCTGTTTCGCACATTTGGCTATATCATCCGCGAACATTATTATTGGGTATTTCCAGTATTTCATTTGTTACAAATATTCCGGAACCACATCTTTCAAGTAATAAATCGGCTAGATCATCATCAGTGAGAATAATGCTGGGCTGCTCATACGACATGTTATTTCTTAAATAGAGAGTAATAATTCGTGTAAACGAAATGATAATTTATATCTGAGTGAATTAATAATTCGTAACTACGAAATAGTGTTTTGTGAAAACGAGATAAAAATGCTAAAATTAAAGTAAAAGTGTAGAATGTCACATTAGGGGCTCCGTACAATATAGTTGTCTTGCGACAAAGAAACGTGTCGTCAATGGCAATACTTCATCAGCGATGAATTTCATTTCGAAATGGGTCAGTTGAGTGACAAGCGAGAATGACATCACAGATTGTGGAATGTGTCAATTATGAGTCAACCGACGTGTGTTTTAAAAGTGTCATTTTAGGATTACTTAGTTACACGAGTTGATACATTAGGCCATTCTGTTTTATTATTTTGTCAGGGGTCCGCGTGAGCCTAGGTTTTGAGCTCCGTCAGCTAAAAAAACAACATTCAAGTTCACGGTTTCTTGACTGGATTCTACAACTTCCAACATTAATGGCTGTAGTTTATAAATTATGTTTTAAGTAGACTCTTGATTTAAATTGAGATCTATTTACTTCTTAAATTGTGTTTATAATCGGTAGCTAGGTTTGTAAAATGATGTTGACGCTTAACAAAATCAAAAACAGAATGACCTTACATATTGTATACATGTATCTATGACGACATTTATAACACATATTCCTGTATACAATGATTGGAGGGTATTACCTAACAAACAGCAGCCAGCAAAGTTAAAAAATACAATATTACAATGACAAGACCTTAATTTTTTTTTCGTTATCACTATTTCGAGCCTCATTATTAATGCGGGTCATCGCTTGGTTGACTATTTACACAACCCTGTGCAAATAATCAGAATTTCGCTATTGTAATAGCAGATGTGATCTTGTCTTAAAGCATTAAGGAGCCGCGGCCGTGGTCCAGGAGTTAGTGCGCTGGACTTGTAACACGGAGATCCGGGTTCGAATCCCGGTCGCGGCAGGTCATACACTTCCATGAAAATTTGACAAAAATGTCGATTTTCTCCTTATGTGGAGAAGTTGTCGGCTCCTTGTGGAAGGGTAAATTAGTACTGGTTAGTATACAGTCCATGAAAACTGGTTACAAGTTAGTTATATGATAAAAATATCAGAAGATGCAATGTTATAATTGACCATCGTTGGTAGTGCAGGTGTATTCGCCAAAGATATCACCATCAGTTCTTCCATTAACAATTTTTACATCTAATAAACAGCATAATAATACTGAAGAAAACCCGTATGAGTTATATCTATGTATGTACTTAAATGTTAAAAGAATCTGTATATGTACAGGAATGTTAAAAGAATCTCCATCGTAACAAGTGTCACCAAAAATTCAATCAAGTGTATATCTTCTATTATCTCCCATGATGAAGAGCATAACTTGATATATCTGCATATCATATGTGATTTTCATCTTGCTGTCATTCACTGTCGTAACATTTTGTACCGTCTTTAAAATAAATTGCGTGATTTTGACATTAAACTAGTATTCTGACTAGAAATGATATCCTGCGCAAAATCCGACTATCAAAAATACACATAGTCCTGTGATATATGTAAACGCATTTCGAAATCAAACATTCGAAAACAAAACATGATTTGTTAATGTGTGACTCGACTTGTACAATGTCTAAAAAGATACCGAAATTCTGTTTGCAAACTCGACATTGTGTAAGTATACATAACATAACATAACATAATCTTTATTTGGCATAAAATAGCATAGCATATTTATAACCATCAATACAAATATATGTATAAAAGGGTAAACGTTTTACAAGAATGTTTACAAAATACAATGTACAATATATAATTTTAATCAATTTACAGAGAGACTGTACAAAATTACAAAATAGAATATCTCTTAACATCCATATTGATAAGTAGTTGTTATTGTCGTCACCATTTTTTTTAATTATTCCCTTGTTTGGAATGCAAAGTATAAATATTTGGATAAATTGATAATTTCTTGGGATTTTTGCTAGACATTAATATTTCGAACTTTTTTAAAGTTGGCCATCTACAGATGTACGGTTTAAAGTATTGCTTTCTTAAATTGTAATAACTTGGACAAACGAGAAGGAAATGACACTCATTTTCTAACACATTCATGGACCATTTTTGACATTTTCTTTCTTCTCTTTGTATCACTTGGTGTCTACCGTTTTCGATTGCAAGATTATGTGATGAGAGCCTAAATTTTGTTAATGCAATTCTAAACTTGTTTGTTTTAATAAAATGTAGATAATGTTCTTGATTAAACTCGTGTTTATAAATGCAATAGGCAGCTAATCGTCTCGAATTGTTAATGTTTGCATACCATTGTTGCTTATAAATGTCTAATATTCTGTTTCTTATGGCAATAAAATTATATTTATTTGCATTATGAGTTATCCATAGGTTTGACATTCCTATTTCTTGCAGAATAATTTTAATATGATAAGCCCAATTCTGTTTCCTATATGAATTTTCATTGTTAGCGTCATATTTTAGAATGGTGTACATTTTTTAAGCAAACTATTTTCATCAAGATTAATTATTTTTAGCCAATATTTGATGAGTATTATTTTTCTTTGAATTTTCATCGGATATCTTCCAAGTTCTCCATATAGAATTTGTAGATTTTCTAACATTAAGCACTTTTCGTAGAAATTTGCAATGGACTAACTCAATGTTTTTTGCTTCGTTATATCCAAAGACTTCTGCGCCATAATTTAGAATAGGGCTTACAAGACTATCAAATAATTTGCATTTATCTTCAGCTTTTAATTCTAATTGGTTGAATACTGTGAACAAATTATGAAGCGCATAAAGAGAATGACGCGCGAGATTTTTTGTGTGCGATTCCACTGACCGTTCTTAAATTGCGTTACTCCTAAATATTTGAATTGTGTTACAATTTCTAATGTTTCGATATTTAGTTTGAAGTTATATGAGGAATGTCGTCCCAGTTCGAATATCATTATTTTCGTTTTTTTGTTTTGATTTTCATATCCCAGTTTAAGCAGTATAGATTAAGATCATTGAGCATGTAAGTATACAATCGTGTGTGCTCAATGACAGTTGTTTCATATTTGTTAACATCATTACTTTACTTATTATCATTGTTATCAGCTTATCGTCGTCTTCTTTAAAACGACTAAAGTAATTACATGTAAGTGACATCAGTTCTCTCAGTGCTTTGATTCTGGACATTTGTCAAAGCTGTATATATTTCTCTATACATATGTAAATAGTTAGGGCCATGAATCTAAATATAGGTCATTGTAAATACCACATTATGTCTAGACATGGTATTATCCTTTAATTGTTCTATTTGAAGTGTGATTGACGTCAAAACAAGGCAGGTAATGCGTGTTTTTAGGTGAGTGAAATCATGAGTTGTCTGCTCTTTTGTGATGTAGAAAAAACATTTCTTTATATTGTATTAACACGTATATTAACACGTGTATTGTTATTAAATACAGTTTATTGTTATATATTGACGTCAGCAAATAATTGGTCAATTAAATGATCAAATGACAATGTTAAGTTTGTACAGAAACATACGTAAGTATTAACGTATATTTCAAGAAACACGAGAAAACACTTGAACGTAAGCTCAGTTTCTATGGATATAATTAATCGTTTACGTAATACGATAATTTCTATAACATAGTAATACTTTTGAAATCGTTTGTATTGCGTACGAAGTGATTTATGTAGTATCTTATCTCCTTGGTTTGTCAGAAATTCGCTAAAAATAGAAGACAACGATATATTATAATTTATCTAGATTGCTAATTAAAAAGTGAAAAATGGATTCCAAAGTCACGTCACATACGGAATAGACGATCTTTAACATAGACTGTCATACCCATTAGCCGCCCATCCCTGTCTGTACTGACAAATACACAAATAGAAAATATACTAAAACACTGACGGATTCCCTTCTTTTTAAATAACAACAAATGTGAGGAAATGAACATAACATGCAGTTATGTAACAGGGTTTAAACCAAAAAGATGGCACCTTACTTACCGTACAATGCATGCATTGTTTTATAGACAAAAAACATTCCATTAAAATTTGGTTAACTTTTTGGGAACATTGGTCCGATTTGGTTGATAATGCTATTCAAACAGTTCTACTCGCGTACTTTTGCACATGCAATGAATAAAGAGATAATAAACACATTTCTCATCGTTTATTGTTAATTTGGATAAAATAATACAGGATTATAGAGAAGTTTCTAAAACATGCATCAAATACCGAATGCATATTTTAACTGATCAAATTGGTGGTCCTGGGTAACAAGCCCGGTTATGGTCATTGACTAATAATCACTAGCTCCTCTTTGAATCTTGGACCAAAAACATCAGACATGAGGATGTTAACCTAGAGTCTTCCTCCATCGTTAAAGTTGCAAAAGTCACTTAATGACCCTGGCTGTTGGTATGACGTTAAATCCCAGTCAAACGAACCAGCACAAAACGAACAGCAAAGTAACGCAAAGAAATGCGCAAATCCACGCATTAGTGACATGTCTGATGTTATTACTCATAAAACACATTGCTTTCTGTTGCATTATACAAGTATTAATGCTCGTAAAATATGTAATTCGTAAGCGAAAATTTCCCTTCCGACGCAACCACTTCAGGAGTGTAGAAATGAACCAGAAGCCGGGAAAACCAACCGGCTATTTGAACATTCTCGCCGTCTACTTTTTTCCCAATAGGGGGCTTTGCCCCTTCGCCCACTACTGGGGGATCCTCAGATCCCCTTCTACTTTTAATAGCTTACCATCTTCATGGAAGCATTTCTACACCCCTGTCCCTTTTCAAATCGACCTACCTCCCTTAGTACAATAACTTTCGAGTTCAATGATCAAAGCCTATATACGTTACTTTCGTTTTGAAAACGTAATTAAGCCGTACATACCAGATGTGATTTTTTAGTCGGTTAATGTCCCTGGTAATAAAGGCATGCACCAGCGGTGGGTAACTGTAATCAAACGTGGATTAATGGGGGGGGGCGGAGCTGAGGTGCGCCCCTCTAAAATCTGACAAGCATAAGTAGAAAACATCACTTTTGTGCTGATTGTGTCCATATTCTACGTAAGCATCTAGACTTTATGCACCCCCTTACCAATAATCCTGTACCCGCCCGTGATAATACATGTCTAAATGATACAGTGAACCGGGCTCCTGAATTAATCTGCACGACGTTGAGCAAACTGAATTAAAAATTGTGTTCCCTTTATACCAAATGAAAATAAAATTCTGTCTGCATGAGTGCTTTTGTGCATTTTTTTTAGATTGCGTTATGTAACTGAGATGGGAGGCATCGTGGTCTAGAGGTTGAGCGTCCTACCTCTGATCCGATGGTCCTGAGTTCAAATCCTGGCTTCGACGGGTTTCGTTCATGAACTTCACAATCCCTTTTTTCGGACGCAGTACTGGTGTAGTGTCCAGGAAGTGGACTCGAGCGTGATTAATATAAGCAAAATTGTTTGTTTCACAATCGCGCTAAAATAAATTAGTATAAACTAAAATTAACTGAGATGATAAAATTGTAGAAAATCAACATTTGCAGAAAAGGACATCAGTTCGGACACCACAGGGAAATAAGCTTATAATCTACGTTTACATTTAATGCTGTTGAAACACGGAGTATTTATTCTTTAATCGTTGCTTGATTACAAAATACCAAATCCGAAGATTTTAAACGGTTAAACAATCGCCACATCTTTGTTTAACCTTCAATGTCATACCACACTGATTTAATTCTAGTGTTTTTGTGTACATACAACATTTTCTCTTGTTTAAAATATTATTTATAGCACTTAAAAAGTTACATTTAAAATTCATTCATACCGGAAAGTTTGCTTACGCAAAAATTGATATTTGAAGAAAACAAAATTCCTGTTATGTGTTACAAAGGTACACAATGTTTTTACTTTTAATTTCACTAATCTAATTCAAATTTACTCCATTCACTAAACAAAATGAGTATACTAACAACGCGTATCATCACCATATTCTTATTTACTAACCTTCAGTGCATTTCTATGCACGAGATATTTTGTATCTCATTTTCCCAACAACCTAAAGATTAATACAACAAATTTGATAAACCTGCGTCCTGACAATTATATCTTTGCACTTTCTATATTTCAAACAATGACTATAATGTGCTTAAGTCAACTTCTTAAGCATAGATGTGTGTTACCTTAACAATATTACACGAAAAGACACGAGTTAGGGACCACAGAGATCAGATTAGCTGTTCTGTCTGATTAACAGCTAAAGACACGGTGAATGTTTGATTAGTAAACCAGGAAACATCTAGACTGTATGTCCATAAAACAAGGACAGTATCCGCTGTGGGTGTGGAGCTAGCACAGTATGTGTGTGTGGAGCTAGCTCAGTATGTGTGTGAGAGCTAGCACAGTATGTGTGTGAACTAGCACAATATGTGTGTGTGAAAGCTAGCACTGTATGTGTGTGTGAGAGCTAGCACAGTATGTATGTGGGGGGCTAGCACAGTATGTGTGTGCGGGGCTAGCACATTATGTGTGAACTAGCACAGTATGTGTGTGAGAGCTAGCACAGAATATGTGTGAGAGAGCTGGCACAGTGTGTGTGCTGAGCTGACACAGTGTTAGAGCTAGCACAGTATGTATATGCGGAGCTGACACAGTATATGTGTGTGAGAGCCAGCACAGTATGTGTGTGGGGGGCTATCACAGTATGTGTGTGAGAGCTGGCACTGTACGTGTGTGCGGAGCTGGCAAAGTACGAGTGCGGCGCGGATGTTGGTTAAAATCTTACTGACAACTAGTATAATAAATTGTGAACTATTATTTGTATTACGTTGTTTTTCTGCAATTACATTACAATATACATGATACATTTCGGTTTTTATGGGGGCGTTTTGAAAACCGTTATTTAGTCGCGTTCCTAATGGCAAAAAGTATGTTTTTCCCAATAACAAGGCAAAGATTCCCAATTTGAGAAAAAAAGGAAAAAACGCAGTTAAAATGTTTTTTGAATTTATAAATTATTCAAATAACAAAGTTATCAATATCTAAAAGCAAAATAAACATTTGTCATAATATATCTTATGTGCATGATTCAGTCGTACCTGTTTAACACGATTTTCAATATTAAGCCATCCAATGCCACAAAAATCACCCAACTTTAATGAAGCCTTGCTATCATATCCGTTAATATATCAAATGACCTTGTTTTGAACAATTTGCAATCTTTTCTTAGATGATGCAGTAAGGTTATCAAACCAAGAAGAACAAACGTAATCAAAATGATATAAAATCAGGGAGTTACACAGCAATTTTCTAGTGGACGTATTTAGACAGGCTTTGTATCAATATAAAATCTTCAGTCTGGAATTCACGTTTTTTTATGATATTGTTCACAATGATAGTTGCAGAAAGATCATTTCCTAGGAAACTTCCCAAATATTTTACAGAATTTGTGGACTTGATTACATAATCATTACAAACAATGGAAAAATCATCAATTTCACAAACTTTTTTCTTGGGTCCAAAAAGAATACATTCTGTTTTACCAAGGTGAAGAGATAATTTGTTGTCCACTAGTCATTTACTGAAATTATTCATTTCATTACTCTTCTCACACCCGTGTATATATTACCCTTCAATGAAAATTTGTCAAAAAAGTCGATTTTCCTCCATATGTGGAGAAGCTGTTGGCTCCTTGTGGAAGGGTAGGTTAGTGCTGGTTAGTATACAGTCCAGGAAAACTGGTTGGGTGAATCGATCGCTGTATATAACTGAAAAATTGTAGAAAAACGGCGTTAAACCCCAGGGACAATAAGTTTACCCGGGAATTTAAATTGATCTTGAATACGAAAAATAACAATGCTTAAATATTCGAATAGTTTCAGTAAATTTTAGTATGAACAACAATTGTGTGAGAATTAATTATCTGTCTACATCATTTGATCAAGGTATACAACGCACGCGCGCGCGCACGCACGCGAATCATTAACCGAATCATTTTGATGATCACATTTAATTACAGAGGACTCTCATTGGCTCGAACTCGACGGGACTGACGAAATCAGTTCCAGTTATCCGGAGTTCCAGCCATCCGGAGTTTACTCCATGAAATAGAGTTGTTTCCCTTGTATATATTGTATGCGTAATTTGTTCGTGTTGTTTGTAATAGATTATTATTTAAGCCAAAAAACATACAAAACAAACGTATATGTATTATATTTATATATTTTATTCATAATAATATTCATGTATGATGTTTAATTCCTCTTCCAGTTGCTGACTTAGCTATCCCCCCGTTACCGGGTCCTTCACTAAGTTGTTCAGCATTGTTCTTAATAATTGCTGACATGGTTATCCCCCCGTTACCGGGTCCTTCGCCATGTTGCTCAGCATTTTCTGTCAGATTTTGTTATAACATTTGTTTAATCATTTTGATTATGAAAGCAATGATTTTGCGGGGCTTATATTAAGAGACATTCATCATGACATTTTTTACTCATTATTGTTTGTTATTTCACAAATAATTACAAAGAAGTCACTCGTTAAATATCATTGCAAACATATCTTCGTTGACCAAAATAATAATTAATAATGCACGATTATAGTTGCAAACAAAATCAAACAATTGTTAGTTGTCATAATTTTGTAATGTTATCTTCACACGCGTGTCAGTTTCACGCACCGCATATCGCGCGAATTTTTGACAGCAAATTACTCTCAAGTTGTGAAAATGCATTGTTCGACCGAGAGGTGTGAATAACAGAGTAAATATTGACCACGGGACCTGATTATTGGTTCGAGCGTTCGAATTTATGTGGTTCCAGCCATGCGGAGTTGAACTATATAAAACATATTGTAAAAACAATTGGGACCGGAGAATGAGTTCCAGTTTCCCGGAGTGTTCGAATTTACCGGGTTCCAGCCAATGAGAGTCCACTGTATGTCATTTTTGTATGCACTCTGAAATAAGTGAAATTTGTTGAAATAATTAATCATGAATTGTGTGATAAAAAAGATCACTAGAATAGACAATGTATTACAGATTCTGTGATCTAGATAATGCGCATGCGTGAGCCTGATGTTACAGTTGACTGAAACGGCCGAGGTGATCAGTTAAACGTCAGAAAACGTCCAGGATCATATTAATTTGTCAAAATTCCAAATCAAAATATTATTAGTATTTGCCAGATACTTGAAGATCTTGATATCTAGTTTTGACTTCCTTGAAGATTTTTTCATCAATCAGACGATTTTGGTACTTTATGGTTTCGGTAAATTTTGGATTGAAATTGATCAAGCGTCTTTCATCTTGCCGTCAAGCTGTCGGTGAAATTGATCAAGTGTCTTTCATCTTGCCGTCAAGCTTTCGGTGAAATTGATCAAGCGTCTTTCACCTATATAAAATAAAATAACATGTTAAAACTAGATCACACATAAAGAATACATTTACTCCCATGAAAATAATCACAAGCACTGACAGATCTAGAGAAATTTTTTTTACTGAACAAATCTTCTTTGAAGTCGTGTTAATTTCCTGAACCGAAACTTGTCCACTCAACACCCTTATAATCAACTTATTTCTCTGCTCAATATATTATATTAAAAATCTCGACACTTCTAAAAATTTATAAGATACCGGGTAGTTATGTAGACAAAAATTCTAAAGCGTCTTAAGTTTACACTTTATAAATGACTGACATGATTTTAAAATGGTTTATTCAAAAGAGGCCCAAATAGGTTCATTTCCTGTAAAATGCTAAAAAGAGATGGGTCGGTAGGTAAGACATTTTTATACGTGTCGAGACATCTAAACATTATTCGGTATAAGCAGCCTCTGTGTAACTGATAACCCCATCCAAAACATGAAAACCAACAATTTTTTGGACCAGTTGTTATTACATTTTAAAGTTACCACGAGTAGACTTTTCGCCGTGATCGTACAAACACATGTTGCTTACTAATGTTAGACACAACTAAGTAATTGGTCGAAAATAATGCGGCTGGTAGTAAAAAAGACGGTTGGTCGGGTTACAGTAGCCGGCGAGAATACTGAAAAAAAAACGGTTGATTTTTCCGGCTTTCAGCTCATTTCTACACCCCTGCAAATATCGCTGTAATTAATGTATTATTTAACAGGGAGTGATACAGTCACAGCGCTAATTAGAATTATGTTATCTGGTTTGCTACTCGCTTGTGAGAAAGACGCTTCAATTAAGTAATGAAGCAGCATTTTGTTCTATTTTCGCTGCAACATGCTTATTTGTTCATTTAGTAAGAAATACAGGGTATTAATACAGTTTTCATCGATTGACTTCAAAATTTTTAGCTTTGTTGTGAAAGCGCAATATATGTTAGTCAACAGGATGTATATTGTAAATACAAATTATACAAGTATATTGTATCTTGTCAACAATACAGACTGGGTATATAATGTTAGCAATTTACAATAGGAGAGGTTGTGTGTATAGGGTTTTCACTAGACGTCAAAAGTTAAGAGTCAAAATGAAGCTGATGATAATTCGAAGAGTCAACAAAATTGTCTTCTAAATTTATTGTAAATTTGACCCTTTGACCCGCATTTCTTCTTCCTTATCTACGCTTTTACCAACTATTTTCATATACAGTAGTCTATGACTGTATGACTTCAAATGAAAAATTCGCTGCACATTGAGAAATTTTGTCGGTCCATGTTTATATCTTTGTAAAGGTATTGAATAGAGCTATCCAGTCGTATCGAGATTTGTCGAAATTTCCTCGCGAATAGCGAATTACAGTGCAATAAGCAATTCTTTTCGAACAGCCCTCATATTTACATCAGATCGGCAGATCCGAATATGCAACATCATGAACGTATTAAAATCTCATAATGTATCTACAGTCTAACCTGTGTTTGCGACCATCTCCGAATAAAGGCAACCCTGCGTATAAAGGTCATTTTTTGAAAAATCATTGATTATTTAGAACAAACTGACCGGCCTCCGAATGAAGGCCACCTGTGAATAAAGGTCTCATTTTGTATTTCCCAAGGGTGGCCTTTGTTCACAGGTTTGACTGTATATATAAGCTAACATGCTGAATTCTTTATTCGTTTTATGATATGTGTGTTTAATGCACTGTGGTTAGTGGACTAGTCAATATTACCATATTGTGCTCAGCAACAACAAGGGACCGTTTCTTTATCGAACAACAGTTCCTTTTACTCGCTATGGGGGTGGAGGTGAACTGACTTTGGTGTAATACATTTGGTACAAAAATATATACATGAACCTAAAAATATGTCTCATCTTGCCATTTAAGCAAAGTCCTTTATTCTACCAATAGAATAGTCGGATAGAGTGGATTTTATTCCGTTGAAGATCTGTAGTGTAGAATCTGATTTTGTGAATGAGGAAGAAGAACCAGTTGTTAAAAATTCTAGACCTATGTCTGAGATTATAAATCTTGAGATCGGTCCCCAAACTCAAATCTCAATTTTGATAAGACTGTGTAAATGTTTACACGGTTTTCTGTGTACACGCGAATTGTATTAATTAATCTGAAATAAGTTGAGAACAAAAATTAGGCTAGAGCTGGGAGATTCGTCACGTTTTATTACCTCGGACCCCAACCTAAGGACTAGACCGGATGAGCACGGGAGATTTCTAAAGTACAAAATTTTCACGTATATTATCGCTAAATGTTTCACTAACCAATGTAAAACAAAGAATTATTCACGTAATCCACTCGTACATATGGATAGTTCCTCTCTGAAATACTTACTAGAATCTCCTCTCCCATTAAGTATTCGCACTTTTCTATCGTTGTTCTGGAGACATTATTGAAGAATATTGTTCTTACTCGGTTAAACTTTTTATTGTTTGCTATTAGGCATTAATCGATCTAGATTTATAATACTAAATTCTACTTTCTCATTGAAAACTTGTTACTTACTGAACTTATGAATACTAATGAGGTAGGCGTGTCCTTAACAACTTTTTAAGGCTTATTTATTAATTGATATGTTAGATATATCATGTTTCATATGTAATCGCTCATATTTCGTTTACAAACATATCGACGATCTAGTGCTACAAGGGCCTAAGTATATTTTTACAACTTTCGGGAAATTGAAAAAAACTGTCTGCATGCTTTCATCCCAGTTGAATTATGAAAATAATTGTAGCACACCAGCAGCTACTACTGACTTATAGTAAACATTTTTCACATTTAAGTAACACATCACTGCTATATAATTTGCCAAATTCGTTTTATGTCCATTTAATATTTTCCTATGAATGTAGAGAGAGATAACTTACAGTTACGCCAGTAGTATAGTATTTGGGCGTGTTTAGGCCACCTTCGGTGGTTCGGGTTTTCGCTCGCTTCACTCGCTCAAACCCCCTAAACACGCCCAAATACTATACTACTATCACGAAAGTGTTTTTTTTATGTTTAACGAAATGGAATATGGAGGGTGTTTTTAATATATAAATAAAAAAATAGTTTAGGTTTTAAAATGTAGAAATGAAAAAATATAGAAATTAGTCTTTTTTTCACTAACAGTGAAAGTTTATATGTGGAAAGTGTTAAAAATTTTTATTTTATAAATTAGTTTTTTTTTGTTTACCTAATGTGGAAAATGAAAAATTAAAAAAATGCAAAATTTAAAAAATGAAACATGAAAAAATACAAAAATGCAAAATTTTAAAAAAAATAAAAAAAAATGAGTGAGAACGAAATAGTGGAAACTGTTCTCCCTGGAGGTGAAAAAAAAATTAAAAATGAAGGAGAACGAAATGATGGAAACTGTTCTCACAAACAGGGGAAAATGAAAAAAAAAATATAAAAAAATGAGTATCTTTGGAATTGGAAAAAATAAAAGAAACAACAAACAGAGTGGGCAATTAGATATGGATGGAAATGTGATAATTAATTTAGGGGATGCAAATAGAGCTAATGATGCAGTTTCAAAAAGATTTGTATTTAAGAAAATCCAAAGCGTAATTTCAGACTATGATCTTGAAGACGTTAAAGTTATTAAGAAAACACTGGAAACCAAAAGTGAAATTCTTAATCAATTAATTAATGATGTTAAACAAAACGAAAAAATAATAATTGAGTTACAAGATAAAATTGAAAAAGAAATTAAAACAATATCAGATGCTATGGAAAAACTTGATGTAACGGATGATAATATTAAAAAAGTATTTGAAGAAAATATTAAAATTATACATAATCAAATAAGAGAATTAAAACAAAAAATGATACAACATGATGAACTCAAGGAAAAATTAAATAAATCTGAGAAAATGTTACAAAATATATATGAATTGAAAATTAGAACAGAAATATCAAAATTAAATCAAGATACAACAAAAAGAAATAATGAATTATTAAATGCTTTTTCAAGTAAACATGCAGATTTAAAGTCTGAACTTGAAAAGAACGTAGCTAACTTGGATGATTTAACCAAAAATATTTTACCCAAACAAATAACTGATATTGGTGATGTTGTATTGAATTTAGTAAATGATAATAAAAAATTAAAAAGAAAAATATCGAAACTTGATAAAGCGATATATGAAATACCTGTGTTTGATCTTTATAACAACAGAGTACAAGAAGTAAAAATTTTATCTAAATTAGTAGGATTTCCAACAAAATATAAGTTGAAAACAAAGGAATTAAACCAAACTGTTGAAACGAATGATTTATTCGCTTTATTTGGTCTTAAGTCTTCTCCTATTGTAGAATATATGAATTATATGACACCAAATTACGATTTTGGAGGAGTGAGTGGGTTTAAAATTAAAAAACAAGGAAGATATAAATTTGAAATAAAACTAATAGCCAAGGGTGATATAAAAAGATTTATTTTTCACCAGACAAGTGTTATAAATAACCGTGTATTAATATTAAAAAATATTGAAAAAGATAAAGAGGAAGAGTTTACTCTTGATTTAGATTCTGATGCAATCCTTTATATTTACCCAGATATCATTTCCAATAAATTACATTTTACGTTTGAAGCTGAAAGTTATATAAAAGTAACATATTCCTGGAAATATATATAATCTATCTGGTCTAAAACTCAGTAATCTGTAATTCTTGTTCATAAAAACTACCTTTAATTTCTTCATCTTTTAAATCTTTTATTTTATAAGTAACAGGAACTGTATTTAAAACTTCTTCAATTACAAATATTTCGGTTCTCCAACGAGTAGTATAACCTTTTTCAAATTTATCTTTCTTTTTTGATATTCTCACTCGATCTCCAACTTTAAATTTAGGTTTTTTGGTTTCATTTTCTTCTTCTGGATATAAATTTTCATACACTATTGATTTATTTTCTATTTTACTCGCTTCAACAGGTGTCATTTTAATTGAAGAATGAACTGTATTATTATAATTATTAACTAATTCATCTAATATATCATAATATTTAGTAGTTTCATGAGCAGTAAAATATTTAAACATATGTTTTTTCATTGTTCCTATCCAACGTTCCACAACACTTGATTTTTCTTCATTTTCAGTTGAATATAATTTTATGTTATTATCTTTTAATAATTCTTTTACTTGTCGATTATAAAATTCAGAACCTTTATCCGACCAAATAAACAATGGTTTTCTTTCTTCAAATAATGTTTCAAATGCTTCGCGTACTGTTGCTCCTGTTTTATTTTTTAAAGGAATCAACCACCCATATTTACTAAAAATATCAATAACTGCTAATAAATATTTATAATGTTTATTTTGTTTTGAATATTGTTGCATATCTACCAAATCAACTGCCCATGTTTGATCTATCGAATGAACATGAACTCGTCTTTTGGGGAAAGATTTTACAACTCTATGATGTAATTCATCGGCTAATTTATTTGTCAGACCACCTATAAATCTATTTTTTTAGAACCACACTCAGAACATTTAGCTTTTAACATTTGTCTATTATTAGATGTTGTTACTTGTTCTACTGAATCATTTTCAGTATGTTTTTTACAACGTAAACAATATATTTTTATATTCTCCATTTTTTAAGCAATTGAATTAAGACGAAGCGAGAAAAACGAGCGGATTTATTATTCGCTTTCCCTCCCTTCGTCTCAACTCTTTGTGTTGAAGGGCTTCGCTTAATATATTAAAATTGATTTTTTTAAAAAATGGGCGAAAAAAAAATTTGTACAAAGTGTAATGAATATAAATATTTATATGAATATGATAAAGCAAGTTGTAGACTTATGGGTGTTAAATCTTCGTGCAAGCAATGTAACAAACCTACAAAACAAAACCATTATCAAAATAATAAAGAAAAGTACAAAAAAGCATATCAAGAGTTTATGTTAAGAAATCCTGATTATCAAAAAATAAGAAAAATCAAGTGTTATATTTCGGTGGTGGGTCGTTTACCATAATAATTTTATTGAATAAAATTAAGCATTTCCTATTTTTTTTTAATTCGGATAAAGCCTGTGCCTTACCTTCCTCGATAAGTTTTTTCCTATCTATCTCACTCAATCCTGTTTGTTTTGAATGTATGTTATCTTTCAGATTATTATATTTTTCCAATTCGTCCAATACAAGTTTAAATTCATTTTCAGAAATTTTACCATCTGTTAAAGCTTTTGAAATCAAATCTTTTATACTATTCAATTTACTTTCAGCAATAGTTTCAATCTTATAATGTTTTTGTGTTTTTGTAAATAATTTACGTCTGAAAAGTTTAACACAAGCACCCAAACTTCCACATACAACTGCTGCAATTTCTAATGGGAATAAAATTGGAACCGCCAAACCTTGATATTAGAAAGGTATCAACGCTATCGGTAATATTAATTCCACGTTTATATTTCTTGTATAATGTTTTACGAGTATTCCTCTCATTAATTAAAGTTTTCTCAATCTCTGATATTTTCTGTAATCTATAATTTTGTCCGTCTTGAACCCATGGGTTCAAAGGCTTCGAACCATCTCTACCGTCTTCATCTCTACCGTCTTCACTGGGTAATTCTGGATATAAATTCGGGGCCGTAGGTTGCTTCATTTTTAAAGATATTTTTGAATTCAAATAATAACGAGGCAATAGTATTAACTGTATTTCCATTGGCCCTCAGACTAATAAAATTAATAACACTTCCCTCCTCAACTAAAAATGGATGTTCAAAATTATCATATTTTCTTGGTGTTGTTGTATTCAAAATAATCTCACATCCTTTCAAAACTTCACCATTTACCAATATACCAACTCGCACTTCACCACTTGACCTTTTACTCGATAGGCTAATACCAGTAATATAACCCCGTCTCATTACAACATAACCAACGTCTTTTTCCTTACCACCATTTCCGAATGAAAATACCTTATCATTAAATAAAGAACCTTTTGATTCAGCACTTATTGTAATGGTTGATTTTAGATTTTCAATATTTTTAACACCAAATATACTCATTTTCAAGGGAAAATTATAAAATTCGTCTCAACACTTTGTGTTGAAGGGCTTCGCTTATTTCCAACACACAACTAATTGGTAATCCATTGTTGTTTATTTTCTGACCATTCTTATCACAAACGCTTATACTTAATTCTGAAATATCACCATGTGTTAATTGTTTGTATTCCGGATTACTAAAACGTGTATAAACAATATCACCAAACGATTTATTCTCAATGGGAATAACACCAAGAATATTACTTGGAGCGCCATCAAAGAAATTATAAGCGCTATTTATCTGATCGAGATGAACATATAGTTGTTTATAAGGTGTAAAATCTACAGGTCTTTCACCGGTTAATGGACCTTGTATCAAACCTCTATTTTCAATACCCAATATTTGTGAAAGACGAGAAGGTATTATAAATTTTTGATTATTACGATGGGAAACAGTTGCTATACCAGTTTTCATTTCAACCGTTAAAACAATTTTTAATTTTTCAAAACCATCTATTATATCTTGCATACTATAAAATCCACCATTAAAAGTATATTCATTAGTTGAATCGTCGGAAGTTTTTACTATAATAGTTTCACGAGAAACATTATACCATCCCATAGTATAAGTAAAACTTTTTAATCCAATTCTCTTGGTACCACATTTGTTATCTATATATTGTTGCAAGTTAATTGTTTTATCAATATCGGAAATTGTATGATACATTTTTTAAAAATAAAAAAATGACACCAAAAGAATTTAAGTATAACGATGAAGCTCTTTATCCTGGTGCTGGAGTATTTAACAAGAAATCAATCAACATTATAAAACAAAATATTATTATTTCATCGTCTGGAAAAAGTTTCAACGTAGATTTCCCAAATATATTCGAAAAATATATTTTACCACATGTAGCATCAAATGAAATAGTACAACGTTGGAATACAAACATTTTATCATTTTGGCAAAATCAACTAAATTTTGCAATATGGTGTGCTACTACAGGTTGTGGTATAGATTTGAACAACCATTTGAAACATGGTGGATTGACCGGATCATTATTTTTGTTTCATGTTTATTACCAAACAAGACGAATACTATTTGAATTATCTATTGCATTGCCACAAGATAAAAGTTGGAATGCATTTAGTAGTGGGTATGATCGAGGTGCATATGAAAGAATATGTAAAGAGTTTGATGTAGATCCTAATTCGGATTGGAGGCTCATTGCACAAAACGATGGTCTTGGAATTATTTACACAACAAGTCATTCCGCTTGGAAACGAACAGATTTTAGACATGATCGTTCATCTCAACATATTGTTCGTAGTACGGCAACCGATCTAGATTTATCAAAAATGACATTTGGACCAGAAGTGCCGGGCGGTAGACGTTGTGGTATTTCATCATGTGAATATTTACCACCTAAAAAAATTCATATTGATTATATTCAACAATCGGATGATGTTAAAGATTTATGGACAACATTTATTCTTGATGCATCAAACGGTTTTACGAGAGCAGGTATTGAACGGATTAATGAATCTATAAGGACTTATTGTTGGGCTATACTAAGTTCCCAATCCCAAACAAGAACAACTATACTTGGAACAGGAACAGCTTTTGATGCTCAAAAACAATTCCTTGCAAATGTTGAGGATGCTATTAATAGTCCTGTGGATTTACCGAGTCAAATTTCAAGGTATCAAAACACATTAAAATATGCTCGAAGTAAAGTTGATTATGTTTATGGAATTGGATTGTACATGTCTCCAAGTGATATGGAATTACGAATTGGTACAATTCAAGACTATAACAATGAAATTGTGGTAGCCACCGAAAATGAAGTGCTTGGAATAAATAATGGTGTGAATAATCAACCAATTCCACCAAAGCATCATGTAGAACTTATGGGAACTAAAACTCGGAAATCTCTTCCCGAAGCGCCGGAACTTCCACCCAAACCAATTGAAACGCGCGAAGCCCTACGACCTTCGGTCGAGACGAAAAAATCTATACCCAAATCCATTGAGACGCGCGAAGCCCTACGACCTTCGGTCGAGACGAAGAAAGAAGCAGAACAACACGAAGAAAACAAAACAGCATTAATAGTAGGAAGTATAGCGATAGGTCTTATTTTGATATATATTCTCTAGCAACTGCATACAACAGTCCAACAACAAGAACAACTAAAGCCCATAAATGTTCTCCAAACCAATTAACAACCTTTCCAGTTGTTGAAAATATCCAAGACACAATAGAACCAATAATACCAGGTAATGCTTCTGCAGCTTTTCCTGCAAGCTTGGCTAATAGTTTACCGATATTAGCTAATTGTTTTTTAATCCATTCTTTTATTCCATCTTTTTGAGGAAGTTTGGGAGAAGGAGTAGTTCCACCACCTGTAGTAGGAATAATAGATTCAACAATAACACCAATAATCATACCAAAAGCAGTTAAAAGACTAACAATTGTAATTCCTTGTTCTCTGAATAACGTTTTAATTCTTTCAGCTAATGTTGTGTCTTCTTTTAATATTTTACGTATAGTTTCTTTTATTCTATTAATCTGGGTACGTAATCTATCTCTATTAATTTCAATTACTTCAAGTCTTGAACTTCTCTCAAGCTCTAAATCTCTTATTCTGCTACTTATTCTCTCTATTTGAAATTCATCATTATTTGATTTAGCTTGTTCTAATTTTTCTTTTTCTTTTGCCAAGTCTTTAATTGTTTCGGATAATTTTGCTAATTCATTTGCAGTCTCTTCTTTTACACTGGTCATAGCTTTAAGGATACCATCCATTTCTCTCTTTGTCATTTCGGTTTGTATTCCTTGGTCGGTTTGTATTCCTCGTTCTCGTTTATCTAATTCGGCAAATGATGTTTCTATTTCTTTCAATGCAGTTTCAGCTATATTGGTTATATCGGTCATTGGAATATTTTCAAAATTGGGTAGGTTGTTTTCCATATTTTGTAATTTTACACGAGATTCTACCGGTAGTGGTTGTTTAGTTGTTAATTTATATTCTTTCAAGCCCATTTCGTTCCTAATTGCTTCTACTGCGCCGGGGCCAATATCATGTTCCAAAGTACTCAAAGCCTTAAAACCACCACCTCGTTCTTTATTAAGTTTAATTTCTCTATCTCCAACCTTCAAATATAGTGTTTTACCATCAGGATCAAGTTCAAAGTTTGTAGCAAGTATATCAATAATACCTGATGGATCCAATTTATACTTTTCTTTTATCAACTTGTAATATTCTTTAAGTAAAAATAGCCTATGGTCTACCATTGTTTTTATCCTTGTATCTTCATCAAAATGTTGGAGACCACTAATATATTCACTTCGGTTTTGCATAGTTCTATTAAATTCATCATCCACTTTCATATAATCTTGAATATCATCCTCAAAATATTCATTATAATCATCTATATCAAATGTAGGATTTTTAAAATCATATCCACCTTCAGCCATTTTTAAGCTATTTTTTATCCTTAAAAAATGTCGGCCTACGGAAACCATACAGAAAAATAAGAGAACCACGTTAGAGGTATTCGTCAAAGTGTTGTAATAACAAATAATCCTTCAACTATTGATCAAAATCAACAATTGTTAGTGAGATTTCCTAATTTAAGTTGTAATGATGTTATTGTTCCAGGTACAGTTAGATTGGCATTTGAAATTGAAATAAATTCTAAAGATGTGAATGCAACCATATTTCAAAATATAGGAAGATCAATAATTAAGAAAACCACAATTAGAATAAATGGAAATGAAGTTATGTCTATTGATGAGAGTGATATTTACCATTGTTATATTGATTTATGGAAATCTCCAACTGAACGAGTAAATATGGCATACCAAGGTATCGGTAAACCCAATATGTTAAAACATAGGGTTGGATCCAAAAATGCTTCGGTGGATAAAGAAGATCAAGCTATTGCAAAAGCATATGGAAATAGATTTTGTATTCCACTAGATTTTGAATTATTGAATACCCACATGCCATTTTATCAAGCTGGTCTTGGTGATAGACTTGAATATGAACTTACATTCAATGATTACAACAAAGTAATTAAATCAACAGATCCCGATTCAAGTTATTCAATCAAAAATATTTGCTTGGAATTTGATACAGTTTCTGATACCGGATTTGCAAGACAAATAAGTCAACAAGTTGGTGGTAAAATGGTTATTTTGTATGATAGAATACGTAGACATAGAAAAATAACTAAAAACAAATCTGATACATTATGGAATATTAATCTAAATGTTCCGGCTAGAAGTATGAAAGGTATTCTAATGTTGTTTGAAGATCCGGAGAGAACATCAACTCAAACTTATTACAATCCAGAAATAACAAAAGTAGAAATGACAATAGAAGGTGTACCAAATCAACTATACAGTCAAGGAATGAAAGCATATCAACAGTGGGATGAAATAAATAAATTTTTTGCTTTGAATTCAAAACAAAATAAAGAAACAAATATGGTTGTAAAAGATTTATATTTCACCGATACAACATTGGAAAAATATTTAACAGACAATTATGCATTGTGGTTAGATTTACGTTCAACGGATGATAACTCTCTTCACGGTTCGGGAAGAAGAATTGAAAATGCATCAGAAGGTATAACAATACAAATTGCAAAAGAAGCAGGAGATGATGAAACAATAAATGTTTATCTATTTGTTATACAAGATGCACAAATTAATTTTGAAGACGGTAGATTTAAAGAAATTAGTTATTAATTTAAAAACGCTCACTTCGTTCGCTTTATAAAATGGAACTACCAAAATATCCTCATTGTGCAATTATTTGTGGTCAAACCGGTTGTGGAAAAACTGAATTTGTTTTAGATTTATTAGAAAATGAATATAGGCATGTGTTCAAATATATTATAGTTCTTTGTCCAACGATTCAATGGAACACTGCTTATAAAAATCGTGAGTGGATAGGTGATGTAAAAAAACCAAAAACAAAAAATATTAAATTTGTTAATCCAATAGATAATGGTAATGAAAAATTACAAGAATTATTACGATTATTTTTTAATAAATATGCTGGTCATCCAACTCTATATATTATTGATGATTGTAGTGCTACAAAAGAATTAACAAAGAAAAAGGATATGCTGTCCGAATTAGCTTTTTCAGGTAGACATGCACAGCAATCTGTTTGGGTTATTTCTCAAAGATATAATTCAACTCCAAAAGATTTACGTGAACAAACAAAATGGTTGGGTTTATTTTATATGAAAGATCGTGATAGTTTTGATGATTGTTTACGTGAGAATGATGTTATTGAAACTTTTGAAGAAAGGAGAAAAATAAAAGAATTGTTAAAACAAAAGAAACATCGTAAATTAATTTTAAAGACTGATCAACCGACTGATTATTGGATTGTTGATTAAGCTCGAGACGAAGCTCGAGACGATTAAGCGAAGCCCTACGACCCTTCGGGTCGAGACGAAGCTCGAGACGATTGATAAGGATCAAAATGTTTATTTTTTAACATTGTCAACAATAGTTAAGCTCGAGACGAGTAATGTTTAGTAATATTTTAACATACTTTTTACGTATAATTTTAAAAAATTATTCAACAATATTTCAACAATATTTCAACAATACTTAGAAATAGTCAGCAATAGTTAGTAATGCTTAGTAATGCTTAGTAATGCTTAGTAATGCTTTAGCTCGAGACGAGTAACACTTAAGCGAAGCCCTTCAACACAAAGTGTTGAGACGAAAATGAAACTTAAAAAATGATCTTAGAAATATTAACCATTACAACAAATTTATCCATATTATCTATACTTGGTTATATGGTATGTAAATATTTAAAAATAAAAAACGAATATTTTGGCTTTGCTGCAAAACTTAAAAATTCATTCTTAAAAATGGAGGCAAAGGAAATACTCGATGAAACCAGTGAAAATATTGTTATTGATGATAATGTAATACAATCAAAACGTAATAGGCTATCATCAATTGTTGCTGGTGGAAAAGGTAAACAGTATTTAGGAAAAGATTTTTCAATTTCTGATATCGATGCAATGAAACCGGAACAAATAACTAAATTATATTGCAAATATGAAAGTAGATTAGGTGCTATTATGACAAAAACATTAGGGAATTCATTTATAAATTTATATGTTTTAGGTATATCAAAATATTTAAATGTTATTAATCCGCCAAAACTAATTGAGGACCTTGAAGAAGATCCATTTGTTAATATTGCATTGAATAGTGCATGCTGTGAATTATATTACAGATATGGAATGTTTCTTGCGCCATTTACTGCATTATTAACAACAGCCAAATATGTTGATTTTACAGAAAAAAATAATGATGTAGCCAAATCAAATGTTACGAATGAATCTGGGACATGTAAAAACGAATCATGAAAAATTTATCAGTAAAAAATGGCAACTGAAAAAGATAATGAATTTACAGTACCAGTTAAAGAAAAAAACCCTAAAAGAGTCTTAGCTGGTATAAAATCTGCAGAGGCTAGAAAAGCTAAAATTGAACAAAAAAATAAAGAGTATGAACAAATGGAAAAAGAAAATATGAAATTGAAATTATCTTCAAAGCAGCTCTCTGCAAAACCAAACAAACTATCAATAACAAAGGATGATTCCGATGCCTTGGTATGCGATGAACAACCTGTTGGAAATAGAGGAAGGATGCGTTCAGCAAATGTTTATAAAAATTATTTACCTTTATGTATAATTGGAGTTATCGGATTGGGAATATATATATATATATATAAGTCTAAACAAAAACAACCCATTGATTCAACGACAACCAGTGATACAACAACAACCACAAAAGAAAGAAATCGACCCATTTAAATTTAACTAAATTTAATATATAAAAAATGGCATCACAAATAGACGGAAAACAAATAGTAAACATGTTGTATCATTCGGGAGTGATAAGTATTTTAACGGTTGGGTATTCGGAACTAGGTAGAAAAATATTAAGAAAACCACCTCCAAAAGTAGATTTTAATATGGCAGATATTGGAATGTTGACTACTGATATATTACTCGCAATATCAACAAAAGATATGTTGGTTAAACAAGGTATTATTCCAGCTGATATTATGAAATAAATAAGCGAAGCCCTACGAGCGTTTTCACTTCAATAGATTTTATTTTTTTAATGTTTCCGCCTTAAAAAATGGCAAGTGCAGTAGCAATGATGGTTGGTGGAGCGGTTGTGAATGCATTAGCCTTTTCTGGTAGTAATTTTTTATTTTCACATATGGGTAGAAATAGTGATGAAGAGAGAAAAAGACATAATGAAGCAATGGAACAATTAGAAGAGGCACAAATTGAATGGAATGAAAAAAGAACACAAAGATTAGATTTTATTAATGAACAATTAAAAAAGAACATCATGCTATGAATGAATTTGATAACGCCGATGAAGCAATGAAAAATTATTATTATATTACCGGTAAACAATTACCAGATTTACCACCTAAACCTACATTAAGTGATTTTTATACTCCATCGGAAGACCAGAAAAATAGAGAAATTGCATTTATTGTTGGTGGCATGGCATTAACTGGATTTATTACATGGAAGTTGAGCGAGTGAAGCGAGTGGTTCCCTTAAATTTAAATAAAATAAAGAGATCCATAACCACAAGATTGAGTATCTATTCCATCAACCAAGATATATCTCTTATCATCATATGGTGTTATACTTTTTTTATTAACTTCATTAATATACATATTATGCTTTTTTGAATTCATCGTATACATTTTATTCATTTTAGTTTTACCATTAAATAGACAATCTTTATAATCATCAAATTTTATATCTTTTTTAATTGTTACTTTTCCCATTCCTTTTAATTTCTTTTCTTCTTTTATGTTTTTGCATTTTGCATCCTGATCCGAATATGTAAAAGAATATGCCTTGCTCCTTAGGTAAACTATTTCATTCATAATTTTTCCGTTTAATTCATCTTTAAATTTTCCTATTACTTTTTTATTTTTTTCCGAATACAAAGGATGATCAGTTGGATAATCCGATGTATCTAAATGATCTTGTATTTGTTTCATATCTTCGTAAATATCTTTAGTTTTAATTGATATGAAAACGCTGTCCGTATTTTTTACGATTAAAGGAAATCCACAATTAAAATTTCCAGTTTCGGTAGATAAATCATAAACCATCCTTTTTTGTTTCCCCAATGGTATTATCTTTTTTACATTAGCGACTTGTTTTTTTTTAGTTATGTATAAGTAAAATATATTTAATCTATTTTCATATGTATTAATATTACTATTATAACCTAGAGATGTTACGAGATAATGCAAACATGAAAATGTAATTCTGGATTTTTGTGCAAAACCAAAGTAACTATCTTTCCCCTTCTTACAACCATCACCTTGGTAAAATCCTCTGAAGAAAAATAATCTGTAATTATAATCTTTATTAAGAATTTTGTATGGAATGTATTTTTCTTTTTTTTCGGTATAAAATCTTTCAAATTTTTCTGCCATTATTTTATGATTTCCCTTCGGAATAATTCTATATACACGGGATGATCTCATACAATCGATTATTTTAAAATCAGTTATTGCGTATATTTCTCTACACCATTCCAAACATTTATTTAAAAGATCTAAATCTTGATTATTTAAATTCCAAGAATATTTTATTCCCCATTTGGTTTGATAAATTCCGCTACTTCCATCTGCTAAAAAGAAACCTTCGATAAAAGCTTTTTTCTCTTCTAAAGTTTCTGGTTCTAATTTTAAGAAATCTCTTTTTAGTGGAGGATTTAAATTTTCTTCGTCTTCGTCTTTATAATTATAATTGAATAAAAGATTTGTATTCAATGTTAAATCTTTAGGTTTTATAATTTCACCGGTATCTCTAATCAACGAATGATCTTCTGTTACATCAACAAATCCCAATGGTGTAACAACCCTGAATATTTGTTTATTTGTTTCATGTTTAATTACAGTTTTTATTTTTGAAAATCCTTTACTTGTCCAAACTTCAATATTATAGTTTGGTTTATGATAAAATTTACCGACGTTATGGTTGGTCGAATATTCATATTCATCAGTAATATTTTCTATTTTATCAATATATATTTTATTTTTATATCTTAATATTAACGGAGTATCACCCAAAACTGAATCACTTGCAACAAGTTCATTTTTTGGCCATAATTCATTTACAATATTATAGTAAAATTGATACATTAATAATTTGGAATAATCTAATATGGCTTGTCCCAAATAAATAGGTTTATTAAATTTAACGGATGTAACATTATTAATTATGGCGACTGAATTATCATTAAATATTGTTGAGTCTTTAAAATTTGGTTTGTTTATATATTTTTTTTACTTCTTCTCTATTGGTGGATAATATAATCTCACTTCTTCCTCTGATATTTTCTAATGTCTTTCCATAGAAACTATTATTCATAAGCTTCCATAAATCTTTTTCGAAAGCAGATTTTGATTTTGTTCTTTGTTCGGTATTAAAGTTAATATATTTAGCCAACCAGTTAGATTCTTCGAATGAAATAGTTCTATACACCTTGGTAACTTTCATACCAAGTTTAATATAATCTTTTAAAATACTATGATGAACAATATATTTCTTTTTATCATATAATGTTAAGAATAGTTTTTCTTCTTTACTTACTGGTTTATCTCCTAATAATTCTAATTGATATTCTGACAATTCTTCTTTATTTACTTTCATCTTTTCCGGTGCCAATGGATAGTTTCTAGTTTTAAATTTACAATTATTTGGATATTCTAAATCACATTCTATTATACAACCTTTATTTTTCGTCTCGGACCTTCGGTCCGTAGGTTTCCCTATTATATTTAAATAATAGTTTGGATCTTCTTCCCATTTAAAATTTTTAGTTGGTAAAAGTTGTGACATTGCCCAACCATATAAATTATTTGCATCTAAGTATAATAAATATTTTTCTTCTAAGAATTCATTTAGATCTCCACCATTTTTAAGTATTTTAAGTGCTTCTTTCATTTCATTTTCATCCAATATTCTATTTCCATCACCATAATAATTAGGTGTATACTTATTAAAAGCTTTAACATGTCGTGGTCCCAGAACTCCAGAAAATCCCCCTCTTATACCTTTCTCGAACATTAATAACATATCATAGTCTGTTAATAATTCTAATTCTATATTTGTATATTTTAATCCACATTGCCAAGTTAATCCCGGGGCTGAATAACAATAACATGGATCTATTTCATGATTATTTAAAAAGAAGTTTCTAAAATTCTCAAAGGCATCCGCCAATATCAATACATCAGTTCTTAAATACAATTCATGATAATCTTGTAATGTTTTACATTTGAATGTTTTCCATATATTTTGTGCATGTTTATATTCTTCTTCTGTAATTGTTTTTTGTGTTAATGTTGAATAAAATTCTTTAATATCTGGTAATTTCTTTTCTTTTAATTTATCTAAACAATCTACATATTCGTATGGATAGAATCCTTTTTGTTTTAGTGGAGAAATATCCGGAGACTCGTTTCGCTCGAATTCACTTTCCAAAATAGGAAATTTATCCATTGATTTGGAAAAATCCGATAAGCCTTTTAACATAAATCTATAAGAATCTAGAAATCTTAATTTTTTATAATATGATCCATATTCTATAGAAATATATTCTTCAGAGTTTTTAGAAAGAAGTTTTACTTTATTATATTCATCTTCATATTTCATCAATTCTTCGATTAAAAAGTGGAAATCATAATTAGAACCATTGTGAAAAAATACAGGAATTAATTTTGTTGTTTTACCTTCTTTAGTATTACAAGATTGACATGCTGCTCCTCTATATTTACCCGAAAGATGATTATGTTCCCTTATTTTCGAACAATTCCCTGTGGTCGAAAACGAATTACCACATATATAACAATTAGTTGCTTCTTGAAATTTTTTTTCTTTGTATGTATTTAATTTTGGTTTTTTCCGTTCGTTAAGATATATATTATAAGTTATTTCTTTGAATATCTTCATTACCTTTTCCATATATTTTTCCACTGCATCAACACCAACATAAGAAAAGTATTGTGATTTATATATTTGTGGATAATCGGATTTGACATATATTCCATAACTATTTATTTCTTGTTTAAATATTGGATTTATGTAGGATTCGTTGGGATTTGGTTGAGATGATTTTATTGGAATATTGTTTGATTCAAAATCACAATATATAACAAATGGTAATTTATTTTCAAAATGATAATTTTCAAATTTAAGAATATTTTTATCCGGTTTTACCATCACGGTTTTACAATATTCATTATCATAACATATTTCTTTATGTTTTATTAGTGTTTCTTCTCTTCGAAATCCTTGTAAACAATTTCTACATGTAAATGATTTATGTTTATTCTTATCATACATAAAACTATCTAAATCTTTAATTAAACAATAATGGGTATTTCCGACCGTATGGTTACTTTCAATATATAAAAGATCAACTACATTTTCACTTTCTATATTTGAAACATGAACTGGATATAAAGATTGTTTATTTTTTTGATCCTCTAATGCAAATACATTAATACTTAGATTATTTTGTTTCTCTACTTTTGGGATATCTTTTATTTTAACAGGGTATTCAATTCCTTTCATATTAATTTTATTTTCATATTCTTTATACTTTGATACTCGATATTTATGTTCAGAAGCAGGAAATAACTTTGCCAATATGGACCAAAGAAAACATTTATTATCATTTGTATTTTTTACATTAATAATATTACTCGATTTAAATTGAAGTGGAATGTAAGATGAAGCTTTTTGATAACCATATTTATATTGTTTTACTTTTACACTTTTAATATTTCTAAAAACAAAACCAGATCCTCTTTCTTGAAATTCATCTATCCAAGATTCAAATTTATCTATTAGACTTTCATAAAATTTGGGTAAATTATTTTGTGTTAAAATAACTTGAGCAGGATGAGAGTAATGACTTTCTATTATATCAAATGACATAGGAGTTGAAAATTCACTTGTTATTGTTATTTTTATTTTCAAAGGAAATTCATCAATAACTATTTTATCTTTTAATAAATTTATATATTTAGTTATATCATATTCATCTATATCATCAATATCTATTTCAGTGATAAGGTCTTTGAATTTTTTTGTTCCCATTTTATCAGAAAACATTTTTGATTGACCCATTTTTTTTATTTTAAAATTTTTCTCGCTCGTACTGAATGACCTTTTTGTATCGAATGACCTTTTTGTACTGAATGACCTTTTTGCACCGAATGACCTTTTTGTACTGAATGACCTTTTTGCAGTTTCCATTTTATCAGAAGGCATTTTCAATTACCCCATTTTTACATTTTTAAAATTTCAAAATTTCATTTGACCTTTTTGCACTGAATGACCTTTTTGTACTGAATGACCTTGACCTAGTGACCTAGTTAATTGTGAGAACAGTTTCCATCATTTCGTTCTCCTTCATTTTTAATTTTTTTTTCACCTCCAGGGAGAACAGTTTCCACTATTTCGTTCTCACTCATTTTTTTATTTTTTTAAAATTTTGCATTTTTGTATTTTTTCATGTTTCATTTTTTAAATTTTGCATTTTTTTAATTTTTCATTTTCCATATTAGGTAAACAAAAAAAACTAATTTATAAAATAAAAATTTTTAACACTTTCCATATATAAACTTTCACTGTTAGTGAAAAAAAGACTAATTTCTACATTTTTTCATTTCTACATTTTAAAACATAAACTATTTTTTTATTTATATATTAAAAACACCCTCCATATTCCATTTCGTTAAACATAAAAAAACACTTTCGTGATAGTAGTATAGTATTTGGGCGTGTTTAGGGGGTTTGAGCGAGTGAAGCGAGCGAAAACCCGAACCACCGAAGGTGGCCTAAACACGCCCAAATACTATACTACTTACGCCCTTCTAAAATTTTATCTCGGGCTTTCCTAATATGGCGTAACTACCACATACGCCATTTTAGAATTTGGTAAATTCATTACTATATCAATAAAATAATATCAATGATTTATCTTTATCAATGAAAAGTTGAAATGAGTCACCATTTTAAAAGTATCATAACTTTTTCAGTCTTATGGTCCAGAATGTTCATCTGGAAAGGCTGGATGAATACATTTTAAGCGGTAATAACGTTGACAGTCTTCAAACACGCACCGCACATAGTATTCACCATTAGGTAGTTGTATTAAATATGGTCCTTCTTCGATTATTCTTTCTAATATATGGTAAAATATTTGACATGGTGGCCTAAAATTGCATATATGGCTCTAGTAGCTGATGATGTTTGTTTTAAGATCACTCTCAGTGTCACTTGTACTAGAGTATTCTGATTCAGAGTACATTGTTTCTACATTACTATATTACATTAAACATGAAATATGCGTATAATACAGTAATTTAAAATATTTAGGAGTCACAATTACCTGTTAACTGAATTCCAATTAATCAAAATAAAATATAGTATTGTTATTATAAGATGGTGGCTATATTTCACATCTCATAAAAGTTTGTAGTATTTGTTCATCTTCCATATTTCTGCTCAATAACATTTGATATCGTTGATAATTTTATATTTGTAAATGCATTAACTTTCATACTTATTTCAATGCTAAAAATGATGACCAAATAGAAATGCATGTTTATCTTGATAAATATTGGCTAAATGATCACGATCTAGCATCTAAATCAAATTGGTATAAATCATTAAAAATAACAACAACTCATACTTTATAAAAATCCTGATTTTATACAATTTTATTTCAAATATAAGGGAGATTTCAACTTGTTTCCAAATTGCATGTTGTATCCGAATACAATGTCACTCTAAAGCAAGTTTTTTAGTTCCAATATGTAACCACCGAAGAGTTATATATGTGCGCTTAGTAATTATTTATGTAAAAAGTCTTACAAATACCTGTTGAAAAAGTCTTTCTGTGATGGTAACACAACATAAATAGTGTTTTCATTTTTCCCTCCTTCAAACTTTTGTATACACGCTGAATATACTAAAAGGGCATAAGTAGTACATTGGTCGTCTAGTTTGAGTTAAAGATAGTCCACAAACAAAATTCTGAAAGGGCGTAAGTGTTACTTAGGTCCTTTAAGGCGTATCTGTCTTAACGCACTTACCTAAATCTTAAAAGGGCCTTACTAAGACTTGGGTACGTTTAGCGTTTTGACGTGTTTTACAGAACTTGAATTTTAATAAGGATGTAACTACTATTTACGTCCTTATTAAATTCGGCAATTGTATTGTTACGCCCTTTTAAAATTTTCATTTCGAACTCATTGCACTTACGGCCTGCCAATCATTTCTTAATATTGAAGCGAATGTCCTTACTAGGCTTATAATATCTGGACAGCAGTTTGCGCGATGACGTTCCGCATCTTATGATGTATAAACATAAAAAAGGCGTAAGTACCACATACACCCTTATAGCACTAGACTGTCGATATCTTGTTTAGTATCGAGATATAATGTCATATACATCGTTTCATATTACATAAATTATTGTGACATTATATTTGGACGGGGTTTACCCAACTAACGGAAGTAGGAATTTAGATTGGAATTGTTAATATTTATTGTTTTGTCAGTCAGTTAAACCTTGTGCTAGTAAAAGAGTACATGTCCTATTCAACAAAATAAACTTTATTCATCGCTAAATACATTTTTTCATACTTTAAAACATCACATTTTTACTATAAACTTTCTGTTCTTTATTCCAGCTTTTCGTTTCCATAACTAGAAGTGAAATATTAACAAAAATGCATACCTACCTACCTACCTATCTACATGCCTACCTATCTACATGCCTACCTACCTACCTACCTACCTACCTACATACCTACATACCTACATACCTACCTATTTACCTACCTACCTACATACATACCTATTTACCTACCTATTTACCTACCTACCCACTCACCTACCTACCTACTGTTTAAAATCTGGGTATTCTAACCACAAAACAACCCTTTTAAAGATGACCTAACAGATACAATAATATATTCTGGTATTTAAAACAAATGTTAAAAGTTCAGTAAATGTACCTGCATGTTTCAGACAAGACAACATTTTATGAATGTTAATATTTTCGCACGAGACAGTCAATTATTTTATACGCTTGCTAGACATAACCATTGCCATGAAAATGTCAAGGACGCTATCCTTTACGATACACTGCAACTTCTCTAGAGCGGCCCTCTATTGAGCAACAACCTCTCTTTAACAATAGCATGAATTTTTCCAACTATACGAGTTAACTATAAATGTAACCTCCTAATTTAAAATGGCTTTTTAGTGACATTGAAGTGAATTTAAAACTTTTATTGACTCTCGCGTGTACAGCGCTTTAGACTTGTTTTATAAGGCGTTGTATGATTTTTTTCAATTCAATTCAATTCAATTTAGAGCAAAAACAACCTCTCTTCGACAACATACTTTTTGTCTCTCCCAAAGGGATTGCACTAGAGAGGTTGCACCATATTTTGTAGATTGATGTTTAATATTACTTGATATAAGCGGCCCACCAATTGGCATGGCGAATGAGCAATGCTTGACATAGCGTCGTCTGTTTATATTTTCTGCGCATTAATCTGTATACTATCACAAGACTATCAATTTAGAACCAGGTATAATGACTATTATCAATATATCTACAAACTTTTACACGGAATTAGTGTATTTTGCCGTTCTATTCGTGTCCTTACGTGTGTTCAAACAAATGTATGATTAAGCAGCATTAGTTAAATCTTTATCTTCAAATAAAAAAGGGACTAAAATCTCTGTAATGTGACTTGTGTTAAAGCTTGTGTTAAAGCAAACTTTGGTCTGTATCACTCAAGTGAAATAAAGTTACACACTATAAATGTAAAGACCCTGCTGCACTAAAGAATCCATATAACGTACGTTAATTGAATGCTACCATGTAAACACACCTTTACCCGATGGTCAAATACTCCTTGATGACCAATTAATCTTTTTGCTCCTTTAAATCAACTGTATTCTATTCTCTGTCCTTACTTGTTTTTGTTAAATATATCTTCAATGTATGTTTGTCCAGGTTAATGTTTGGCTCCGTTGTCCGTTTTTGATCCCAGTGTTAGCGGCCTTTCTTAAACAAAATGGAAATTCAAATCTTAATTAACCCCAAATAAAACAAGAACGAGAACAATGACACACTCACAAGGGATGCTGGTAAGATTAAATTGTTGATATTTGGACTATTACAAGCTGCGTGTATATATAACTTACAACCTCCTACTCTAGGGTAAGAAAATATGAAAGAATCGCCGGTCCGGTAACAAGTTACATCGAGTTATGAGCTAGTGTTTGTAGTTTTGTTCCTTCAAAAATCGAATTTGTTCAAGGATCCTGCATGGTATGACAACCTCGTGTCATTTAAATGACCAGTTAATTATAATACCCTTAAACCTCATTAAGGTTCTAGAAGTAAGTTTGTTCTTTAAGTGCGCTATTAACATCAAGTCACTTATATTTAAAAAAGACAATTTGAGAATATTTGTTTTGACAATCAGCAGGATTCGTACGTTGTTTAAAAAGCTAATACAACGATCAATATGAACTGATCCGTTTTTTACAGATTGATGTTATAAGCACAGCACGGTTGTCACCAATTATAGGAAACATACAATAAACAGGAAACTACTCTTGTTAATTATTGTAGCGTCCATGTGTCAGTAGGACGCATTTATCAATTCATGCTAATATTGTGATAAAAGACTAGGGTTAATCAGAATTGATGAAGTAACTCAGATATCTTAAACCATAACTCAATATTTGTTCGCTATGAGATCACAATGCTGCTGCAAAGAGTCCCTTTCAAGTGTGCATTCTCTTATATCACTGAATTATCAATATTTGTTCGCTATGAGATCACAATGCTGCTGCAAAGAGTCCCTTTCAAGTGTGCATTCTCTTATACCACTGAATTATCAATATTTACAAATAAGTTTCGAAGTTTTACTTATACAGGTAAACATTTCAAAGTCTAAAATTAACAGATCCGTGCTAATATACTTATGAATTGTCGTTTACCCAATTCCTAGGCATGTTATTATCGCTATGTTTACAAGACTGTATTGTTATTAGACCACTGTTATTGTTACAAGAATCCTATCTTTCCCCGCCATGTTATATTTATTTAAACAGCTGTTTTAAAATGACGTGTGACTCTTCAAATAAAATGTGTTTTAATATCAACACTATGTCTGAACATTATTGAAAACGAGAGTTGATGGTAAGCTGTAAAAATGTGATGCAAACGAACGGTTAATTCAGAGTAGTTTTAGAAGAAATTTCTTCAAAGAGTGTTTTCTAAAGTAAAATGTGACTGGTGTACATTTGCTTGTATGGGTTTTAGTAGCGACTTTTCACTTTTAACGTGATAATTTATCATAAACTATGAAGTGTCTACTTTCTTCACTAATATCGACATACGGTGGACGCTCCGACTTGACAAAGTCCTTATGTTGAGTAAACGATTTGAATTTTAACATTTCAATCGAGGCCGGATGAGTAAACTTAAAGTAACAGATTGGTGAGTGCTGTGTGTAAAATAAGACGTTCTAATTTTCCTTGTTCGAGGTACTTTCATTATTACGGTTTTGTTTGGAATTTCTACACGTCACGAAGCATGAACCGTTTGCACAAATACATGATAGGAATGTTGTGCATTTTGATTAATTGAACTTGTAATAATCGCTAATCGTTTGTGTATTTCGACAGGAAGAACACTGACATAATGACTTGGAACTAATAACTTAGATGTTCGGCCTTTTTTGAGGCAATATTATCCCATCACAACTGATCTTATAAAAGGAAAATGCTCCCTGGAAAATTATTCATTCGTGGTTTAATCACAATGTCAAAAGTCAATCTGCATTCAATCTTAAACGGCTGCGCCGAAAAAAAAAGTAAGCTATATGCTGATTGTGTCCATATTCTACATAAACATGCTATCACTAAACTTTATGCCACCCTCTTACCGAAATCCTGTAACCGCCTTTGTATTGGTATAATTTTCTTTCAGTAGACATTGAATAAAATATAACAGAAATCTTCCGTGATAGATCTATATTTCTTCAGTAAGGCTGAGGCGAGTATCCAAGAACTCGTGTAATCACGAATCCAAATGAAATATCGAGTACGAGTAATTGTCATTACCGAAATTCGGGGATCGCGATCTTTGTTTACATATCTAGACTTTGTCATATTCTCCACAGTCAAAGAAAATCAATGATTTTTGCGACATAACAAACAAAACGACTATTTAACAGACAGGCATGGACAGACACTAAACAAATGCCATGTTGTAGAGCTGGCACATTTTTATTACGAAAAAAGATTTATTAAATGTATACTTGATACAATGTACTTTGCGACAATTATAAAAAGACATTAAGTCATTTTATTTGTTACTTGCATACTTTCAATAACATAATTAAAGTCAGATTTATTTATAATAAAACATGACATGATGGGCGCTCGCGGAAAATCACGGAATCCGGGACAGGGGATAGTATTAAACATCAAGGGAAATGGTGAATTGGGTTCATTACGGGCAATACGAGCACTGAGGTCTACAGCTACGGTAGATGGCCCAATCCCGGTACCAATATTGTTTATATTGTTTATATTGTTTATATCGTTTATATTGTTTATATATTGTTTATATCTTTTATATTGTTTATATATTGTTTATATCGTTTATATTGTTTATATATTGTTTATATCGTTTATATTGTTTATATTGTTCGTATTGTGTATATTGTTTGTATATTGTTTATATATTGTTTATACCGTTTGTATTGTTTCTGTCGTTTATATTGTCTATATTGTTTATATTGTTTATATTGTTTATATATTGTTTATACCGTTTATATTGTTTATACTGTTTATATATTGTATATATTGTTATATATTGTTTATATTGTTTATAGTGTATATATTGTTTATATATTGTTTATATTGTTTACATTGGTTATATTGGCAATATTGTTGTTTATGTATTGTTTATATCGTTTATATTGTTTATATCGTTTATATTGTTTATATTGTTTATGTTGTTTATGTATTGTTTATATTGTTTATGTGCTGTTTATATTGTTTATATCGTTTATATTGTTTATATATTGTTTATATCGTTTATATTGGTTGTATTGTTTATATTGTTTATATATTGTTTATGTATTGTTTATGTATTGTTTATACTGTCTATATTGTTTACATTTATCCCGGGTCTTATCTTTTCTAAATACGGTACCTGGATATACGAAAGTCGTACAATTATGTCATCAGGGTCTACTCTGTTTGCTAAGAGGTCTATCCGGATTTATATAGAATAGGTCACAGATTTGAACTATAAAATAATGCTGGTAAATCCATTGATTGAAACATGTGTTTGCGGCCACCTACGAATATAGACCACCCTTTGAATAAAGGCATTCTTTGAAATACCATCACTGATTATTTAAATAAACTGACCTCCGAATAAAGGTGATCTGTCAATAAAGGCCACATTTTTCAGGGAAACTTGTTTACTGGTTTGACTGAACATATAAATTTAAGCCATAGAACCAGTTTTCATGGAGTTGTTACATAATTCTTAAAAGAAAATTAAATTAACCTTCTTCAGGGCTGCAATGTTTAAGTTTTAGATGGATTGCATGATAACAAAAGATTCGCGGTTCGATTTGCGGATTGTAAGTGTTGAATCTTGGATCTAATCTCCACTTACCCAACGACCCAAAGTCCTAGAGAATGATTTCTTTGAAGTATTACAGAAAATATTCTCATCTTAAAATGTAGTACACAAAATAGGTGCTGTACCTTTAAATGCTGTATGTCACACAGGTAAGTCCATTCTGTTTTATTGTTTCATTAAGCGTCCGGGCCAAGGTTTCGAGCTTCATCAGTAAAAAAACAACAATTATTCTATATTGTATATATATATATTCTATGTTCTGAGTTTAAACTAGTCAGTTGACTGTTGTAGCAGAATGACAAGCTACAAGTTATTTGCACCCAGGTTCTTTATTTGTATACTAAACAAATCAAATCACGTCTAATCAAATTAAAACCTAAAACTAAAACTAAATAATTAAAACGGGAAAATAATGAAAAAAAATATAAAAAAAAACGAAAAACTGTAACTACCTCATGAGTGCGGCGATCTAAATGCCGATTAATGGTCAGGTGATCAATTAAAACATGAATATTTAACTTTTGTATTCCAAATTACAAAATCATTAAAACATGAATATTTAACTTTGTATTCCAAATTACAAAATCTGTCCAATAGCTGCAGGATTTAAAAAATGGCTAAGATCAAAAGAATATATTAATTAGTATAAAGCTCTCTGCCCGAGTATTCGAGAAATTCGCTAGTTTTTCACTGATTCTTCTATAAACCTTATCATAATTGAAACAACATATAAGGAAACAATTTAATATTAAACTAATTAAAAAAAACATAGTTTGCACCAGCCACTAACTTGAAATCACCTTTCGTTGCTCTTTTTTACGATTTTAATGATGCGCAGTATAAGGACTCCGGAGGTGAGTGAGGTGAGGTGAGGTGAGGTGAGGGATGGAGGGGGGGGAGCGAGCGAGCGAGCGAGCGAGTGAGGGAGGGAGGGATGGAGCGAGCGAGGGAGGGAGCGAGCGAGTGAGTGAGTGTTTATTACCAAACACCAACGAATGGGGACAACGATGTCAACTGAAGACGTTCTCATTTGGCAATGTTTTAAGTACATGTACATTTAAAATGTCTTAAAATGTTGTGAAACAGATAAAACAGTTGAGGTATTCAACCAATGAGTTTATGGCGAGTGCGTACGGATCGCAAATATTCCAAATTTTCCCCATTTTATTTTTCACAGTTCCGGTCCTCAATTCACGGTCGTTGTCACAAACTTGGTGTGTGCGTGGAGTTTTTTGGAAAGGAATTTAGGAATGAGGTTATTGTCTTTTTATTACAAAATATGGATAGGAACTGGTTTTATTTATCTTTGTTGTATCTGCATTTTTTTATATTGTCACATGTTTTGCATTGGAGCATAATACTAGAATCTAGCATTCTAGTGTGAAAATGCGTGAAGTCGTTCATTATTTGTTGAATGGTTTATTTATATTATCATTTTCTTGATTTTTGAGATGAGGCTTCGCCCTTTCTGAGGCGAAAACAGCATGTAAAAAATGCACTTGAGGATACATTTTGACAACATTGGCCAGCGAGCTGGTAACAAATGTTCTAGTCTACGTCAGAGTATGTAACTGCCTTTCTAGCCTATATCAATCCAGTAAATTGCTGTCATTAAAACTGCATTATTACTGGTTGTTTTCTTATGATTAATTCAAATATGTCCCTTTTCTTCAACATTTAAAGTTAAATGTATCGCAATAATGTCAAAAGTTAGGGTACATTAGTGTATCAACTAAGTTAAATACTGTGTATGCAATTAATACAATCTGAAATTGTCACCCCATTTACTACTCAGCGTCACTCAAAGAGTTGGCATTTTGTAAGACCAAGAAAAGCGTATTTTTAAACCAGATCTAATAATAAATACTGTATTAACGAAAAATGTAACAATGCGAAGAAGACGAAAAATGTATTTTGTAACATTTATACTATGAATTGGTGATTTTCAGCTAAATACTGTTTTGTGGGGCATTTTAATGATACCTATGCTCGGGTTTGTCTCTTCTTTAATTAATATATAATAGTATTCCACAATCGACCAATTATCAAAATCGATTATGGAAAATAATCGGAATGTCCTTTCCGATCAATTATCGATCATTAATCGAATGTGTAAAACAAACTCCTGACACATTTCTATCATTCATGATTTCCCTACCTATCATAAACACATTTTATGCCCCCACTTTAAAGAAGAGGGGCATATAGATTTGCATTTGTCTGTCCTTCCGTCTGTCCGTCAGAGTTTTGCCCATCTTGGTATATTGGTCGTTTTAGAGGAACTTTGCAGGAAGTGGGGGCATCCGTGTCTATGTACACGTGTCTAGTTTTAATTGTATTACTTATTCTTTCATGTTTTCTGTGTAAGATCGTGAACGTGGTAGTTTTCATTCAGAACTTGCTCTTTTTATGATTACATGTGAAAACTCTGTCCATAAGGTGACAACTGTGATCTTTGATTACAATCGATTTTCCTTAAAATTAATCGTTCACCAATAATCGAGCATCTTTTTAATCAATTTTTAATTATAATTGATAATCGTTGAAACACTTGGTTTAGTATATACTTTTGTCTTTTTTAATACCCCTCTAAATAACTATATGACTTTTATTTTTCTAAACAACTGTGTAAGATAAACCTGTATAATAAAAATACAGTTATTATTTTCGCTGTAGGGGATGACTGTCAATACAATTCATACAATTGAACATTCACAGTTTGCAAATAGATAAAACAACATGTCACGTCAATTTACACGATTAATATGTGTTAGTGACACTGATTAATAACCCATACATTGTGTTTCTTTATTATAATTAGTCAACCAATCCCTTACATCTGATAATAGCGTAATAGGAGACAGAAAATAAAGTTCCCGATGCGGGGCTCGAACCCGCGACCTTCTGCTTGCAAGTCAGCTGCTGTACCAACTGAGCTAATCGGCCGACACTCATACAAAATAATATAAACACGCATATATATACATGCATACAGCCCTCTTACAATAATATTTATGTTCAATTTCAAATCTTTATATTTGATTTGCAGTGCAGATTACTTGAATTCAATTCTGGTTATGATTTTATAAAAAATGTCCCATATTTCCTGAATTTTATACATTTTACATTAAATTTAAACTTTGTACAGACTATATTGAAATCCGTTATTCAAAATAAAATGTCGGGAATAAAAACATATTATATGATTATAACAATGTATTGCCGTGGACTATACGGCGATGCGGCATGCACGCTAATATAATATGTTTATAATGCTAAAGAAGTGCGGCCTATATAAAGGTACGGACAATTTCCCGGACATAATGGTAGCTGTACTTTGCTATTTTTTATCCAACTTGACAAACAACAAGCTGACATGAAACCTAGATCGGGTATATTTTGGGGACTCTTGGGCATAGGTGTGGGTCGCTGTTGCTACGAAAAAAAAATGCTAGTTTCTGCTCAATGTCTTGACTTCAAAGCAATCAATTTGGACCAAACCTGGTGTATAACAAGGCTAGATAATGGTCTAGCCTCTGGCATTGTATTGTATCAGCAGTGTGTTCGTCCGAGGTCAAAGTAGTTTTTGGTTTAAGATATGTTCATACTATTTATTTATATCAGGGAGTTAGAAGCTGTGCCATGTACTGATGAGTAGACTGATTATGGTGTTACCTAAATTGAAGGTATGTCCTGTGAGTCCTAAATTATGCTTATGTTAAGTGTGTAAAGTAAAATAACCATTATTGAATATTGCACAATCAACAATTAACATAACCTTATTCAAGTTTTTAGCGTAACATACTTGCCTGTGCTTTTTTACTCCAGACATTACCCTTGTAATGCTGAGTGCTAGGCAAGGGAGCTACCAGTATCTTTTTAACGTCTTTGGTATGACGCGGCCATGATTTGAATCCGACCTCCGCACTCGACGTAAACCCTAAACTATTGAGGTTGTCCTCAATTAGAAGTGTTCCCTGTGACTGAGTATGTCTTCAACTGTGACTGAGTATGTCTTTAATTGTGACTGAGTATGTCTTAAACTGTGACTGAGAATGTCCTTAATTGTGACTGAGTAAGTCTTTAATTTGAGTTGACTGAGTATGTCCTTAATTGTGACTGAGTATGTCCTTAATTGTGACAGAGTATGTCTTTAATTGGAGTTGACTGAGTATGTCCTTAATTGTGACAGAGTATGTCTTTAATTTGAGTTGACTGAGTATGTCCTTAATTGTGAATGACTATGTCCTTAATAGGAGTTGACTGAGCGTGTCGTCAATTTACAGATAGTGTGTCCTCAATTGTAATTAATTATGCTGAGTGCGTCCTCTACTGAATTTTAGTGTGTCCTCAATTGGCAATTTTTATGTTGAGTGTGCCCTTAATTGGCATTTATTATGTTGAGTGTGCCCTCAGTTGGAGGTGAGTGTCCTCAATAAGAACAATTATTTTACTCACCTTGGTGTATTTTTGTCCCCGAAGGATAACATATAGTAATCCGTCCCCCATCCGTCCCGTTAAAGGTTTTTCTATTATTAATGCCTTTATACTTCTTGCAACTTCATATGTTGATTAGATTTAATGTGTCCATGATCTCAATTGGTCCTTGGGTCTGTAGGTCTAATGTCAAGGTCACTGTAATGCAGGCTAAAGTTTTTAGGCAAGTTGTTTATGGACAGCTTATGTATTTTCTGGCAACATTCGAAGCAAAAAGTTAAAAGATCAACACAAAATATGAAGATATGAAAGTTAATGTTAAAGCTATAATCTAAAATAGTGACCAGATCTAAAAAACTTTTATTTATCAATATTCAGAAATAGGCAATGAGGTGTTTAATTAAAAGTGTTTACACTGTTGTTTTTTTACTTGTAGTTTAAACTTAGGTACTTCTTATTTCAGAGATTGGTGGTTGTGTTTCTCCTCACCCACTTAAGAAGAAGACGTGCAGGCCGAAACAAAATTTTAGAAGCAGTCATAGAAATTAGTGATTTTGGGCGAATTCATTTTCACGAAACTTTGTAGACATTTTAAGAGCGGTGGTGTTATTATGAATGAACTTTTATTCTCAACCAGGGGTCAAAGGTCATGTTATTAGTACTAAGAAATGATACAAGGCATTAGAGACAGTGCAGTGTAATTGTTTCTTGCTCTAATGGCTTTTTTGCTTGAGTATTTTATCAAATTCAGTCATAGCTGAAGTGAAAACTGAACATGCTGAGATTATGTTTCTGTGATTAAGATCAGGTCAGAGAGCTTCTTACAGTTATTGTTGACAGGAGAGTACTTTTAGCAATGATATGATAAAAAATGAGCAGATAATATACTGCTTAGTTCAGGTAAATGTTGTTATTTCATTCATTACATTTAAATCTACTTTGTCTTGTCATCATGTCCCCCAAACTGTGGGGGAGAGACCTGGGTATGACCTGCCGTGACTTGGATTCCAGAACATACCTAAATACATTTTTGTATTCTTTAAGACATAGGCTACTCAAATACAAATTATTAGGTGAAACATTTCATGCAAAACAAACACATGCTGTGAAAGATGGGATTATTGTAGTATAGACTTCTTGTGATAGACTACAAATTAATAATTGTATTTATATCCACAAGTATACATGATTAAATTGCATCTTTTCCTGTGCTTGTTCTTTATGCAACTGGAAATTTATTTAAAACATAAAACACACAACAATAATCTCAGATTATGTGTAAATGTCATATATTTAGTATATAATAAATTACGGAAAACATATTTAAATATCAATATATAGGACTAAAATTATATTGCGTGACCTTAATTCCAGAAACATATAACTTCATTTTTTTCGTTTTAAGAAAATCGCGTTTAAAGATTGTGAGGTCAATTGAAAATGAATAGTTAGACGTTTGTGGCACAGCGATTTAGCCTCTTCATGTTAGAGCTACAAGTATATAAGTTAGTGCATATTGTAGAACGTTTTGAGACGAATCCAACGATAGCAAAACTTCATTTTTGTCAAAAACGAAGTTATACGATTCTGGAATTAAGGTGACGATTGGCCGGGGTAATTGCACTATATCCATTTACTGCAAATAATCTTATAATTTTGATGAGAAGGGTGCCATTATCCCAGCCATGACATAAACATTTTAACATAAATTAACATTTACATAAAGAAGGTGGTGTCTAAAAAGGCCGTAGTATTAGCGAAGGAGAAAATTTATCCTAGACAATATATACACCACCCAAGGAAAATACCAGATACAAATGACAAGGAAACAGAATTATAGCATAAATACATAAATATCTACAGTGCGCAATGCGATGTCAAATAAACACCTAGAGTAACGGATTTAGACTTTAAATAGTCATACGGTGACCATAAAAATAAGATCGCTCAAAGAGATTGTTAATTACGCATGGCATAGTCATAAATTGGTAATAATAGTGACTGAGCAGCCACATGCTGCCCCAGCCATAGAAATAAGAACTACGTGAGGTATGAAGTACACATTGCATAAACACAAATCGACACATATTGACACTCAGCAAACAAAAGCTGACCTGCAACGACACTAGCACACACTGCAATTTGTGCCGTAGGTCCCTATCTAGTATAGGTTCTAGTAAGGATAACACATAGAAGCAGCCAGATGCTGACCTCCAATTGAAATGATATCTTATAATACATTTATATATATGAAATTGTAACATGTATAGAATTATAAAGCATACATGAGTAACAGTATGAAGTGAACCTGTAGTCTGTGCAATAAGTTGGATAAGGGCAAAAGATAATGGATAAAAACAAAAACGAAATTATTCCGGTTTCTAAACAGCAGTCCAATGCTGACCGCCGATGTTCAGATAAAATTAGTAAAAAATGCCAGCAACGTATATATCCTTAATTTGGGAAATTAATATTTAAAAGTATCGGTTCTGACATAATGTTGAACAGCATTCGAGTTCCAGCGGCCTAACTGTCGTATGGCAGTTTCAGACATGCCAATTTTTGCGGCTTCTGTGGCCGCTCCTATTCTGAAACTGTGGCCAAAATATACCGATGGATTTAACCCGATGAAAGAAATTGCCTGTTTCAGATTAGCTGGGATTAGGATACTGGGCAACCTGATTTGAAGGCAAAAAGTGGCCCAGATGTGTGCTGAAATCTAGAAATGTAGGTTTTTAAAGCAAGTGCAGTACAGAGATCGTGATTGTTTGAAGACAATGCAATAGTTACTTGTGTGTTGTCTTTCATGTTTTTGAAATGTTTTAAAGTAAGCTGTACTGACGAGTTACCAGTAAAATTACGTCTTGCCTTTGGAGGACTTTATTGTGATAAGATTTATTTCTACAAACCAATTCACCTAGCCGCATGAATCCATAAAAGGCGATGAGAAATAATGCTGTTAGCATTATTTGACAGTCAAGATCTGAAATTGTGTGTTTTAAAGCCCTTATTAGTCTAATAAGAATCTGTTTAGTAATTGGTAACCTGGTATCTGCTCGTTTACCCATGTTTTGAGCACCTTTGAGTATTTTCCTAACGACAAATGAATGCGTAGGGTCTTGCACTTCGCACATTTTGTGAATGTAACTGATAGCAGATACATGGGACAATATCGATGCCGGGCTTAAGGGTTTTTGAAATAAATCGCCCACAAAATTACATATTAAAATAGTGGGGCAAGGAAATTTAAAATCATTGTGTCTTTGCAGTAAGCTATTAACAACCTCCAACTCCTAAGATAAGCTAGAGCTAAAGCTAGAGATAACGATGATTCAGCAACATGAAACTGTCATCTGCTGGATGTGAATCTTGTCCGGTGGAATATGTGTAATTTGCTTGTCAAACAATGGAGCCATTACACGAGCCGCCTGAAACTGTAATCGAGACAATCTGTTACTAATTACGTTCAACTTTCCATAAATATGTTTTGCTTTAAACAAAATGTTGTAAGACAGAGCGCTAATCACCAGCCGTCGGACAAGTTTCAAGATAGGTTTTTCCTTGCTAGACTGTTTGTTGATGATATCGACCACTGCAGCATTATCAGAGAAAAATATTTTTTATTATGAAGGTAATCTCCCCATATTTCTATCAACAGAATGATTGGGAATAATTCCTTGATGGTTATGTGGGCATGTTGTGGCAACCACGGTTGAGCAAACCACTTAGAGCCAAAAACCGCAGCATATCCTAATTTACCAGACGCATCCGTGTAGATGTGAAGTTTTTCTGAAGAATCCCATTGATCATTAAGAAATATGGATTTACCATTAAAATTTTCAATAAATAGACGCCAGGCTTTGAGATCTGCTCGAGTTTCACAATTCAGTTTAATTTGATGATGGGGTTTGGAAACTTTGCACGTCAAATCAATGAGTCTCCTGAGAAATGCACGCCCTGGGCATACCACTTGATAAGCAAAGTTCAATAAACCAATAAGTAACTGTAGTTCATTCAAAGTGACCTTTTTCCTGACACCAAAATATTGTAGCATGGATCTCAACTTGATCAGTTTGTCTTCAGGTAACCTACTTTCCATATTACTTGAGTCCATTTCTATATCATACATCGTTAATTTGGTTGTTGGAAGCACTGTTTTTTTGTTCTTTAATGGGTATACCTATTCTGCGACAAAGGGCATCGAAAGTTTGTACATCTTCCAAACATTTACTTGAGCTATGGGGCCGATAAAGAAAAAATCATCAATGAGATGAGACATGCCGGCAGCTTTGTATTTGCTTAACAAAATCCATTGTAAAGCTGTGCTCAGTTTTTCAAAAATCTGACAAGATGAACTAGCTCCCATAGGTAAGCACTTATCATAATAGTATTGATTATTCCATTAGAAACCTAGAAAATGATAATCTGACAGATGAATAGGTACGTTTCTGAACCCATCTTCGATGTCCATTTTTGCCATGAGAGAATGTCTGCCAAAAGCTTTTATTAGAGATATAACATTTTCAATAGAATCATACTGAACGGTTGAATTAACAGTGGGAATATTGTCATTGACAGAATTGCCTTTTGGAAAGGACAGATCATGAATTAGTCTGAATTCATTAGGACTTTTCTTTGGGATGAGACGTAAAGGAGAGCAAACCAGGTCTACATAAGGTTTCTTTTCAAAGGGACCTGCAATTCTGTTGAGTTGTTTCTCTTTGTAACTTCTTTTCAACAATAGCCAAGTTGGAGTAAGCCGAAGAGTGATTCCGATGAACTTCAGAGAAATAAGTTCATTACAACCCAACTTGAAACCAAATAGAAACCCATTGATTAAATAATCGAAAAGTGTTTTATCGTAACCATTAAGTTCTATAGCGAGAATTTTAAAATCAATTGTTGTTGGCAGGTCTTTTTTGAGACTTGTGTTTGCCATTTCTGGGACATTTGGATCTTAGATGATTTTCCTTACATATTTGGCACAGGTGCTTGTAAGGACAGGGCAATTTGGTACACTTTGTTCCATTATTGTAGCTGAAACAGATGTTTTGAATGAATTTATTGGCTCTTGTGTTGAAATGGGGGAGGAAATTACGACTAACCGCGCAAGCTTTCAACATGTATTCAGCTATAGGCAGCTGCCATGGTACGCGGTTGGATTGCCTGAGCTTGCGGAAGTTTTGGTCATAGAATCTCCAGGCTGCATCACCATGAGAGCAGCCTATCTCCCTGACTGTATGACAGTACTTAATCAAATTTATGCTCTCCAATGGATTTTTTTCTAAGTAAACAGACATAAAGATTAAAAAGGCAGAGGTCCACTGGTGGAGCGAAAGTTGCGACTGTGAAGCTTTATTCTGTAATCTAATTGAGTTGGCCTCAATTTGGATATTAATGTTATCCTCTTGAAAATTGGGTAAGAGGCATTTAAAATCAATGAATTGTTCCCCCCATATTTTGCTTTTAATTTTGGTAGAGATGTTAGCACTGAGGGGTATGCCATCATTGACAGAGAGTGGGGTAAGCGGGACGGCTGCACAGGCTACTGACTCACCTGAGAACAGTTGTTGGATAAAATTTGGTAACTGGTTGGCATTGATGGAGTCATTAGCACCACTGTCGATGGTCTGGGTGAATTTATCTATGGCACCACTTTTGAAAGCCTGGGTGGGTGAATCCATCTCGTCAATGCTGGTTGAAGTGCTAAGGCCAGGTATTGGCTGTGAGCTAGTGACACCAGCCAGAAGGATTCCATGAGCTTACGGCTGCCGCGAATTTATCGTAGTCAATGTCAATGTTATTATCGTGATCTGGCTTTGTTGACTTCTTCTTTTAGGCTGGTGCCTTACCCGATGCTGGGTGAGGTCGTTTAGGCGGCATCTGTCGGTAACAAAAGAAACATAGTTAAATTACAGTACCTGCAACACAACAGGTGAAACATCTTTGATGCTGCACATAGTGTCATAAAATTTCGCAGGTAAATTCGCAGTCATATATACTAGTGCACCCATCAGCAGGAGTCAAATATGGACTTAAGGTTAAGGGTACACCGGTAATAACATGGTCATATACATACATAAACTTATATAACTAACCAAACATCTTAAGTGTTTCGTAAGCACTTCTTATGATCTGATGTAACACATCGAAAATCATTGAATTAACATTAACATTGTAAACTAGTGAATCACCGAAACACGAAAAAAAAGATATAGTATCAATAGGACATAAAATGAATGTCCCAACATTAAGATGCTAAAAAATTCGAGCAAACATTCAAGCATCAATAGGACATAACATTGAATGTCCTTACATTGAAAATGCCAAACTCGAGCACATTAATATCATCAATAGGACGTAACATTGAATGTCCTAACATTGAAGATGCCAAACTCGAGCAAGCATTATAGCATCAATAGGACATAACATTGAATGTCCTAACATTGAAGATGCCAAACTCGAGCAAACATTCTAGCATCAAAAGGACGTAACATTGAATGTCCTAACATTGAAGATGCCAAACTCGAGCAAACATTATAGCATCAATAGGACATAACATTGAATGTCCTAACATTGAAGATGCCAAACTCGAGCAAACATTCTAGCATCAAAAGGACGTAACATTGAATGTCCTAACATTGAAGATGCCAAACTCGAGCAAACATTCTAGAATCAATAGAACATAACAATGAATGTTCCAACATTGAAGATGCCAAACTCGAGCAAACATTCTAGCATCAATAGGACAAGACAATGAATGTCCTAACATTAAATGACGCCAACATCGAGTCATATTATTCGGTTAAAACACCCATTAAAGCTGGTTTGGAGACAGGTATTAGAAACATACATCGTAGTCGTATATATAACAAATATAAAACACCAGCAGTAAAACCAACCCTCCAACTCTACCCATAGATATATCAGTATGCACATGCAATATCGAGTCTTGAATATAAAAACATTGTTAACATTACAAACAATGTACCGGACAGCCTTTAATATTGTAATATAATTATTCGCATGTAGAATTACCATCTGCAATCACATGCGGAGCATGATGGGACAGTCTGAGCAATTCGGCACTGTATGTTTGATTGGTTAACGGGCTGGATTATCTAAAAACCATGACTTACCAGGTATAAAACCTGTATTGGCTTATATACGACTCATAACGACAATATAAAAGGTAAACTATACTTATCTATACTTAATTAATATGTCAAAATGACATCAGGGTGCAGTATGGAGACAAAATGTCTGGACACATGGAGGACAGCATTTTTGATACTCTGTAGGTACATCTTCATGCACGTCTGGTTGGCTCTGCTAAGGTGAATGTGAAACACTCCCATTGCCGCAATCCTCTAAGATGCCAGAAAAATAGAAGGTTGCCACTAGCACACGACTCCGTCAGTTAACTATTTAAAGCAATAATCTCGTCGTTGTAGGTGTTCTACACAACACCTGGTGACCAAACATTCTGTTGACCCCCTGTACCAACACTAATAACTTGGCCAATGAAACGATGCCCTTAGTTATGTCCATCTCTAAATGGTTAATGTCAGACAAATCGTTTCTTCCTATTCGCAAAAATAACGCCAGCGTTCTGTTTGTTGACACTCTAAAATCAAATACAACCCTCGCACATGCTAGATTGTTTATGGACAAGCCGCCTCTGTCTTGAACTATAAAGTCATACTCGTAACTCGCCTAGTCGTCTGATGTCAGAATGACTCATCCAATTAACCTAAATCCGACCGTCCTCCATGTCCCAAATGATAACACATGGATGCTAATTCCACATAACATCAAGCACAGCTGAACACGTTAAGTACGCGTGATCCAAAAACACAGCGATTTGCTCACTAGCACTGCGCAGTAAGTAATAGGAATTTAAACATAAACGAGGTAAACCAACCTTATCTTATATCAAAATTATCAATGGTACATAAAAAAAGAAACACAGATATCGATCTATTACTTTAACAAAGCGCTAGAAATAGCTTTTTAAACTCCTTTACTGCACAGGTAAATTTTTGTCTTCATCAAGCCGCGCTTGAAATATAATCTGATCAGACATTTTAAGGCTCTTTAATTACATCGTTGTATCAGCCATAAAAAAGATTTATATCGCGGGGGAATAGCCAATTAGCTAAATTATTGTGAAGATTATCCCCCGTTGTAGTTACAATAGTTTGTATATAAAACATTTTACAATTCTTATAAAATGTTATTAAGTGGTGTTCAACCTTTATGGTAAAATGAAAATAACGTGCGTTTTAATCCTTAAGAAGATAATAAACTGTACTTGTTCATATAACATCAGCTCATCTGTTTGTTTATAGCACAATACAAGTAGTGATACTGAAACAATTTGTAACAAGAATGATGACATTCTATGAGCTGACCGGAACTCTATCCCAGAGTCTCTAGATTACCATGTCGGCACTCTACTACCGAACCTCCGAGCCACGTAGTCCGGGACGTAGTGGAATTTCCACTATTACATGTACCCGACCATATTGTAACTAGCAACAATTTATATATTTTGGGAGGAAACGAAGTATATGTACTAACAGAATGAGACAACAGTGATCTCTTCAAGGCGGAAATATTAAAGCATGGGTTCATTGTGTAATTTGATGTTCTGTATTTGAGTTATGTATCTGTAGTAGTATAAAAACAGTATTCTCGCGGCCATCTTGTTTGGTGGGATAGGTGGGATAGACCACTATCCAACGTTTTGATTGGTTAATGAGCCCTGTTTGTTAGGTGGGTGGTCACAGGTGGGTGCTATCATTATGGATCCGCCATTTTTAGCAGATGGTCTTTCGCGGATATTTTGTTTGAAAGCAGGTGATCTTTTTAAAACAAATCGATAACTGCGAGTTTGTAATTTGTGATTCAATGGTTGATTTGCAGCATTCGTCCTAATGACAATATGTCTAACTATGTACAAATGCACGACTCTTTTTGGATGAATGAAGAAGAACGTCAGCCATGGGCCGATGATGAATTGTTTTCTGTGCTGTATTATATTCAAGGCTCCGTCAGATATTTCAATATTGTATCCGAGGATTTACCCCTTGTTGCTGATAGATTTTAGAACATTGTTGGACTGAGTTGTGTAATTTTACATTGAATTTAAAGGTTGATCAAACGTCGGAAGAAAACATGTTAAGAGAGGAGTAAGATTCTTTTTTTTCATTTTTGTAGTTGTGTTTTCCCCTTATGACAAATAATCATTTGAATATGGCACAGGTTCAGTTGATGTTCACCAAGGAAACTTTGCAATATTTCGAGCAAAGTGGCTTTAAAAATGTCAGTTGGTCTCCACTACGTAAAGAAATCCATTGTGTTATTTCTAATGACTGTGTTTTAGTGTTGAAAGAAAGACAACGGCAAATCAAAATTTGTCTATATGTTGGGAAAAGCAAGATAGTTTTACCTTCAGACATATTTGTAACATTAAGTGATTTAAAAGAATCTGTTCAATTGATATCCTCATTTTTACAAGGACAACCATGATGTCAACAAGCAATTTTAACAAACTTCAGCATAAATCACCAGACTATTTATTTTATGAAGAAAGACTTAAAACATTTCATTTGTGGTCTTCTCAAATTCAACCCAACAAGTTTCAGTTATCATCAGCAGGTTTTATTATACTGGAAAAAATGATACTGTGGAATGTTTTTCATGTGCAGTTCGATTACGGGAGTGGCAAAAAGAGGATGACCCACTAACAGAACACAGATTACATTCTCAAAATTGTTTATTCTTAAAAATCATTGGACAATTAAAAACCGATAATTCTTCCATCAGCCCATCATGGAATCCATGGAAATCATCAGATTTTCAATTTGGTGACTTGACGACATTCTTGGAGGTGGGTTAGATCAAATTGATTTCAACATGGCGACGTCGATTTAACGACCTGAAAAATTCAAATTTAAATATTTAAACAACAAAGTCAGTATAAAAGATAGATTGGAACATTATTTTCACCACTACGTCCTCACCAAGCAAAGTGAATACAACACATAATGGATTGTATTAACTCTTCTCAGGATTCATTTGAAGATAACCAATGTAACTCAATGATAGTCAATACAGACGAGTCAGAATTTACAACACCTCCTATAGATCACGCAACTGCACCATCAACAAGTGTTATGTTGATGAACTCTTACTTCGACTTTATCTATGCAAAAGCCTTAAGTGAAGTAAAAGGCTTAACTGTGAGGAAATATTGCTATGGCTGTCAAACAAATCATCCTTCACAAAAAGAACATGACTGCATCATGGAAACTGATGATGACGAATATCAAATTCGGTTTTATTTTGAGGAGATGTTGAAAGAAGTGAATGAACAAGACATTATTCAATTCTGGGAGGACGTAAAGCAGATTTCAAACATTTCCCCTGAAATGATCTGCCAACATAAACGTGTGATTACCAGTAAGGACTTTTTAGATGTAATGAAAAACTGAAATCCAAAATGATGAGAATGGTGTTAACAATTGAACGTTTGGAAGATCTACTATTTCCCTCTTCACTTTAACTAAAAAATGGATTTCAAAGACAATGAGTGTCGTAAATTCAAAGACCATCGTAAATTTAAATATATTTGATTTCAATGTTTTTTCTTGCAGTCATTTTTGTTACATGAAGTAGAATTTTATTTTAAAAAATGTTTGTATTAAAAATTGATCAAGCTTTTGTTATGTTTTGTTAAATAAAAGGTTGTCAAAACTTCAGACATCATTAATCATGAACAAAACACAGAAGGAAAATGTTCTCACCGAATATTATTTCAATGCAAAACAACCAGGGAGTTATTTAGGTGCTGCAAAGTTACATAAAATATTAAATAAAAAATATCCAGGAATATTTACTGTAAACTTTATTAACAAATGGCTAAACAATCAAGACTCATATGTTGTGCAAAAACAGGTGAGGCATTCCTACAAAACACCCAGAGTGCAGGTAGCTGGTTTAGATGATCAAGCAGACATGGATCTTATGTCAGTTGAAAACATTTCAAAACACAATGAGGGAGTCAAGTATTTACTCATTACTATAGACATATTTTCACGTTATCTTTTAGTAAGACATCTTCTAAATAAAAAAAACACAAACAGTTTTATCTGCAATCAAAGATGTTCTCCGTACAAGAAAATTTACAAAAATAAGAACAGACAAAGGTTCTGAATTTATCAATCATGACATAAAAAAGTTCATGAAAAAACAGGGATCTATTTATTTAACACACAAAGTAACAATAAAGCGAACTATGCAGAAAGGGTCATTCGTACATTGAGAAGCATGATGTTCAGAATGCTAAGACATCAACGAAATTACAGATATATTGAAAATCTTCAAGATCTTGTCAACAACTACAATAATAGTCCACATCGTAGTCTTGGCGGTTTATCCCCGAGTGAAATAACAAAAAGAACGAGACTCAAGTTTGGAGCAAACAGTACTTGAAACCCAAAAATGTTTCTAAACAAAGCCTAAGTTTAAATTTGAAATTGGTAGTTTGGTTCGATTGAGTTATGCAAAACACCCTTTTGGACGAGCATATACCACAGAAGTATTTAAAATTAAAAGCAGGATGTTTCAACAAGGAATATCATTGTACAAAATTGCCGACTTAAATAATGACCCAATTAAAGGTTATGTGAAGGAGCAGGAAATGGTTCCAGTTGATAAAAATGAAGAAAGTCTATGGTAAGTTTGAGAAAGTTTTTAAAAAAAGAAAGGTGAAGGGAAAACTTCAGTATTTTGTGCGATGGGAAGGCTTCCCAAAATCATTCGATAGTTGGATTGATGCGGATCAAGTTCAAGAAAAATAATATGGAGCGATATGTTTTTATTTCTGATAGCGAAAGTCACCATATTTTCAGTGATAAAAAAACTTATAACTTTAAAGTGCAGCTAAAGAAACCACTTCATTTTGATGGGTATTGGAAAGTAGCTTTATGTGAACTTAGTTTACAAACCAAGAATAAAAGACGTGGTAAAACTTCAGAAAATACCCTATTCATCTATTCTAATATATGTCAGGAAAGCATTGTCAATGGTAGTGAGCATACACTGCTACGAAGAATTGAAAAAAATGATATAAATAATTGGAATTATGTGTTTGATTCTCCATTTTATTTTCCCATAAAAAAATCTGAAGTTCAAGAACTTGACTTTGTTATAAAAACAGTAAACGGCGAGTTTGCCTCATTTGTAACTTCACTAGTCTACTTAACACTTCACTTGAAACGTTATCCGTTTTACCCCAATTATGAATCGATCTAAATTATATGTTCCAAATCCACAAAAATGGATACAATTTTTAAAGAAAAGCCAGGTTGGAAAAAGACTGGTCATACCTTCAAGAACTTCTGTAGAAAGTAATAACATGACTTTCAAGACAGTTTCTCCCGCAAAACAGACAGTAGAACAGGCCAAAAGCGAGCTGAAACGAGATAGTCTAAATACTTCAGAGATGCTATTGTTTGCGCATAAAGCAGAACCGTCTCAAATAGTGAACAGTCTGAAAGTAGGAAAGAAAAAAGTGAAGGAAAAAAAAGGCAGGAAAAAATCTAAACTACAAAAACGTGTTGAGAAAAAAGTATCCAAACTGAACAAAAAACGGCAGAAAACTGTAAAAAAAAGCTGTGAAAACAAGAAACAGTGTCACAAAAAAACACACAAAAAGTGAACAAAAAAAGAGATAAAACAAGGAAAAACAAAAAACAGAAACCTGCTACAACATGGGACATATTTGGAAATTGAAAATGTTATATTTCACAGAAGATAGTTTTACAGAAGGTGTACCTGATGAGTTGTTATTGTTTGATTTACCACCAGCTGTTATGATGTTTACTATCAAGAGACACGGCCATTATCCCAAGTATCAGATGACACATCTATTGAGTTTCAAATTAGTGGTCAGAATTCTATGGACTATCTTGATCTCAGAGGTACACAATTATGTTTGAAATTAAAAATAACAAACCCAGATGGGACCGATATTACCAGTAAAAAAGTGGGTCCAATCGATTTGTTTTTACAAGCATTATTTTCTGCTACAGAGGTGACATTACAAAACAAAGCGGTCATTTCATCCAATTATAACCCATATATCTCTATGATTCAAACTTTACTCAATAACGGACAAGATGCTACATCCTCTCAGTTATTATCTCAATTGTTTATCAAAGATGACAATGATCATCCTGAAGATTGTAATCCTGAAGGAGGTAACACTGGTTTGTTTCGTAGAGCAAAGTACATCAGTGAATCTAAAACATTAGACTTACAAGGACCTATCAATCACAGTCTATTCACAATTAAGAGATACTTGTTAAATCAGGTGGATGTTAAACTGAAGTTGTATCGGAGCTCACCAGCATTTTGTCTATCATCGGGGGACTCATCCCCAAACTATAAAGTAAAAATAATGGATATTTACTTATTAGCTAAAAAAATCAGGGTTAACCCCGCCCTCATCGTTGCACATTCGGATATGTTGAAGACCAGCACTGCTAAGTATCCATTTGATAGAGTGGAGTGCCGTTCACAAACTATAGCACTGGAAGCACAGTTTTTACATGGGATAATTTATTTCAAGGACAAAAACCTAACAAAGTAGTTGAGGCTTTCGTTAAATCAAATGCTTTATCTGGGGACTATACATCAAATCCCTTTCACTTTTTGAACTGTGATATTCAAAGTATATGTTTGTATGCTGATGGTGTTCCTGTGTGGGGAAATCCACTAAAATTGAACTTTAACAAAACTGAAGGAGGAAGTTTTATGAGGGCCTACACAAATATGTTTCTAACTAATGGTACATGGAATAAAGATAGAGGACTTGATATAAATAGAGAAGATTTTGCTAATACATCCACACTATTCACATTTCAGTTAGAACCCATCTTTGATGCTGACCTTTTATCTTTAGTAAAAACCGGTAATGTGCGATTAGAAGTACAGTTTAAGACAGCTCTAACAGCAGCAACTAGTGGTATAGTATATAGTTATTCACCAGGCTTTTTCCAAATCAACTCTCAAAGAGACATTATAATAGAATGAATACATCTTAACTTCAATGTTGTATAGATTGCGATGCATTGCTAAAAAATCAACTTTGGGAGTGTTTGCAGCAGACCGATTACCCAAAAATTTGAATTTTCCATGTGGATTTATAGCAAACACTGATGATCATTTAAAGGAAGGAACACATTGGTGCGCATTTTTCTTTCCAAATCTAACCACAGTGGAGTAGTGATAGCTACGGAAAGCCTATAGATTACTTCAACTCATATTTTTCTGTATATGTTTCCAACTTTCCAAATATAAATGCAAATTCTAGACAATTACAAAGTAGGTACAGTGATGTATGTGGAATGTATTGTTTATTTTTCTTACTGCAACGATTCAGTGGAATGTCTTTTTATGATATTGTACATAGTTTTTCTTTTGATTATGAATGTTATGACATATTTGTATATAACTTAGTAATAAATTTCCACTGTGTGTTCAAAATGTCTGTATCAATAACCATGTATGTAAACCACTAATAAAACTCGATGTATTTTAATTGTAGTTGGTTATGTATGTCTATTTATTGTGTTGTTTACCATCATTGAGTGAACATCATGACAGAGGCTCTCATTAAATTTGAGTGTCCAGCTACATGTATTGTAGCTGGGGCGAGTGGCAGTGGAAAGTCAACCTTTCTTTTGAAATGTTTAAAAATGCAAAGTCTATGTTTACTCAAGTTCCAAAGAAGATCATATATTGCTATTCTACTTATCAAACATTATATGATGACATGAAAAGACAAGTGGAGAATATAAAATTTTTTGAGGGTCTTCCATGCAAAGAAGATATGGAAATGTGGTCATTTGAATTAGAATTTAAGGTCTTGGTAATTGATGATCTAGCTCAAAAGGCTTCAGAAAGTGTAGATATAGTCAACTTATTCACCATTTACAGTCACCATCATAACTTTTCTGTATTCTTTGTGGTTCAGAATTTATTTTTGGGAAGGAAATATTTTCGAACTATCAGTTTAAACAGCCATTATTTTGCGTTGTTTAATAACCAAAGAGATCAACTACAAATTCAAACATTAGCAAGACAAATGTTTCCAGGTGAAGCAAAATACTTTATGGATGCTTACAAGAAAGCTACAAGAAAAAAATATAGTTACTTACTAGTGGATATAAGCCCACATTCAAATCCACTATATAAACTTCGTACAGACATATTTCCTTATCAAACATTGATTGTGTTCCATCCTGAAAAGGAAAAATATGAGTGAAAAAATGCAAAAAGAAGGTTACTTTTTAAGATTTTTGTTAAAAACGAATGAAAATCAACAAAAATTGTTGATGAATAATTTAACTAAATCACAAATGGATGTAATAATTGAGGTGATTTATAATTCTCTGGCAGGAAATTTAGCAATATCTGACAAGGATAAAAAAAAAGCTGAAACGATACAGGAACGTCATTCATAAACTAGTGTCAAAAAGATTACCTAGTAGAAAGAGAAAATCATTTCTTGTAAAATATTTCAAGCAAATTATACTATTGATAAAACATTGTGAAGTATGGCTCAGGAATTAGTATTAATTCCTAAAATGAAGTATGAACATTTACTTTTGAATTCTAAAGAAAATTGTCAAGAACAAGATGAAAAACAAATCTTGGATAAAAATCAACAAAAGTATTCCTCTAGAGAAGAAAAATTTGAACAAAATGGAGGTAAATTAGTGAAAAGATTATTTGTGAAATATTCAAGGGGTGAATTTGAGGGGAAAAAACTCACAAAACTTTAAACAAACTGTCAAAAAATGGTGTGAAGAAAACTAGTCAAAAGACCAAATGGATATCCTATCATGTGTAACATACTTGGCTTTTGCAACAATTGCTGAATTTTGGCGAACTTTTTGGGGGGAACTTTTCTCAATTTTGGCGAACATTTTTGGCGAACATTTTTTTGGCAGAACTTTGGAATTATGTTATGAAACTAATTTGATATTCGAATCACTCTCAGTGTGTTAGAAACACTTCAACATGGAGGACATAAATTTTGAAGAGTTGGAGAAAAAATATCCAGACAGTAGTGATGTGTTTCAAAAGGAGATAAATTATTTGAAAAAAAATTATATAATGAGGAGGACAAAGAAAATAAAGTGTTAAAAACAGAAAATTATCAATGTGACATTTGTTTGAAAGCGTATAAGCATATGCATCATTTGAAAAGGCACATGTTGTCACATGGTGTATTTTTCCCATGTACATTTTGTGAAAAGAAATTTAGACGGCAGGATGTGTTGAAGAAACACATAAAACATCAACATGGTGGAAAGATTAAAAACCTAAAACAAGTGGACTTACCATCGAATGTGATTCCATCAGAATCCACCACAAGAGCAGATATTAATCCAATTCCACCACCCCCCCTCACAAGATGGAACTCAGCCATTAAATCAGGATCATGACTATGCAATGAGTTCATTGACAAACACAACAACTCCATCTGATGATCATGACTATGCAGTGAGTTCATCGACAAACAAAACAACTCCATCTGATGATCATGACTATGCAATGAGTTAATCAACAGACACAGCAACTCCATCTGATGATCATGACTATGCAATGAGTTCATCAACAAACACAGCAACTCCATCTTCACCTTCAAGACCTACTTCTCCATCTGAAAATGTACATCATAACAATGCACTGAACAATAATATACAGGACTTCACTATTGAACCTAACAACTATGAACAATATGATATGCTAACATTTTTGCCAATGCAAATCAACAAATTCAAACTCTGTTAAAATCAAGGCTTCAAAATCATGCAATCAAGTGGTATATATCAGTACAGATTGAGTTAGTTAAGGAAGATGATAATACAACTTCAATTCTTCACTTTAAGTCAAGGACATACACTGCTTTAAACTTGATAACATTAGATGAAGGGGATGTAAATTAAAGTTTTCAAAAAATGTTTGAAAGTTTCCAAAATATGTGAGAGAAAGCTCTGGGTGGGTTCTTAAAAGAGTAATCAATTTGAAAGTTCATACTGTGAACTATTTACCTTTAAAAGGATCTAGCTACATGGAATTACCAAAAAAATTACGACGTTTTCAGTCTTTATTGAATATTAGAAATGTAGACCAAAAATGTTTTCTTTGGTGTTGTCTGGCTTCCATCCATCCCTTGGATTCTACTTGGGTGACTTCTTATGAACCTTTTGAGCATGAACTGAACATGAAAGATTTGAATTATCCAATAACCATTAACCAAATTACTAAATTCGAAAAGTAGAACCCTTCTATATCCATCAATGTTTATTAATTTGAGGAGAAAGATATTGTACCCATTAGAATTAAAAAGTGTATGCATAGGCTTCATCACATTGATTTGTTACTCTTGCAATCAGAAACTAATGCTCATTATGTTCTCATTCAAAACATACACAGGTTTTTAAGCAATTTCAGAAAAGGCAATACCTCATATTATTTTTGTCGATATTGTCTTCATGGATTTATCAATCAAAAGTTGCTAGATGATCATATTGAATATTGTCAATTTCATGATGCTCAAAAAATTGAATTACCTTCAAACAAAGACTGCTTTTTGGAATTTAGAGATTTTGAAAAAACATTAAGGGTCCCCCATGTCATCTATGCAGACATACAACCTCTTAATTTGAGTGTGACGGAGGAAAATGATTTTCTTTTATCAGATAGATGTTGTATATGTAGCAAAATATTTGGAGATAAAGAAATTAAGGTGAGACATCATGATCATACCACAAGGAATTTTATTGGTGCAGCCCACAAGAATTGTAATTTGCAATACAAACAAGTCAATTTTATCCCAGTCATTTTCTACAATCTAAAAAATTTTGATGCTCATTTGTTATGTCAAAGTATTGGATTATTTAAAAATCATAAAATAAAGTGTATACCTCAAACCATAGAAAAATATATTAGTTTTAGCATTGATAATCTCAGATTCATAGATTCTTTAGGATTTCTACCCTCCTCTTTAGAAACTCTGGTAGACAATATATCCCAAGACAGTATGCGACCATTCAAATATTTTCAAAGTGAAATACATCAACGTGTTGATCTTTTGTTAAGAAAAGGTGTATATCCCTATGAATATATGACCTCTTGGGAAAAATTTGATGAATATCAACTTCCTTCAATTGACAATTTTTACTCCTCATTAACAAATGAAAGTATCTCCGAGAAAGATTATAACCATGCCAAACATGTGTTTCACACTTTAAATGTGAAAAATTTAGGTGATTATCATGACCTTTACTTTAAAACTGATGTCCTACTTCTTGCAGATGTGTTTGAAAATTTCCTTGATATGTCTCAAAAATGCTATGATCTGGACCCCTGTCACTTTAATACAAGTCCAGGACTCAGTTGGCAGGCCATGTTAAAAATGACCAAAGTCACATTAGAACTAATGACAGATATAGATCAGGTTCCATTCATAGAAAAAGGGATTCGTGGGGGTATTAGTCAGATATCAAACAGATATAAAAAAGTCAATAACCCCTATTTACCAGATTATGATTCCTCCCAACCATCATCCTACCTTGCATATTATGACGTTAATAATTTGTATGGTTATAGTATGTCACAAAAGTTACCTACAGGTTTCTTTTGTTTTCTAACACAAGATGAAATTGATTGTTTCGATGTACAAAACATACCAAAGGATGGATGCAAGGGATATATTTTGGAAGTAGATTTAGAATATCCCAAATAATTACATGAAAGTCATAACGATTTCCCTTTGGCACCTGAAAGAAAAATTGTGTCCAATGAAAAGCTCTCACCTTATGCAAACAGAGTGCTTAAAAAATTGCATAATTCAGACAAATTACCACCCAGAGCAAAGGTCGAAAAATTACTCACCACTCTTGAAGATAAAAACAACTATGTTCTACACTACCAGAATCTGCAGTTGTACCTTGAATTGGGTCTGAAATTGAAAAAAATTCATAGAATATTGGAATTTGAGCAAGAAGCCTTCATGAAACCCTATGTACAACTCAACACAGAAATGAGAGAAAGAGCTAGATCTACATTTGAGAAAAACTTCAAATTGATGAACAATTCAGTGTTTGGTAAGTAAATACAGTAAAAAACTACATAGGATATTTTCTGAAGATCTTGTTGGTGTAGAACTCAACAGAGCGAAAGTGAAATTAAATAAACCTATCTATATTGGTATTACTGTATTAGATTTATCGAAACATACCATGTGTGATTTTTATTACCATCATTTGAAAGAACTTTATGGTTCAGAGGTGCAGTTGCAGATGACCGACACAGATTCGTTTTTGTTTTATTGTGAAACAGATTATTTATTTCGTGATATGTTACAATATTCACATTTGTTTGATTCTTCAGATTTCCCCAAGGATCGCTACCTCTATAGTGATTCTAACAAAAATGTCACGGGAAAAATGAAGAGTGAAACTAATGAGAAATGCATATCTGAATACTGCGGTTTAAGATCCAAAATGTATGCATTCATATGTGATGATAGAGAGGATAAACGTGCCGAAGGCATTTCAAAAAATGTTGTTAAAAAAGAAATAACATTTCAGGATTATAAAATTGTTTTGTTTGATGAATCCTCTTTATCGTCACAAATGTATTCTTTAAGAAGTCATAACCATAAAATCTATCTTGAAAAAATTACAAAAGTAGGTTTATCATGTTTTGATGATAAACGCTATTTGCACGATGACGGTATTTCTAGCTACGCCTATGGCCATTACAAGATACCAAAGAATTGATTTTGATTCATTTTATTTCAGTTTATTTCATTTTATTTCATTACATTATGCTAAACTTTTATTGTGTAAGTGTCACCTGCAAAAGAATAAAATGGTTGTTAAGACTTTTTTTCAGAAAAAATACTTCATATGCTTATGTCATTATGGTTTATCAATAATTTACATGTACATAGAATTCCAATATATGTATATTGTCTTATGTTGCATTTGATCTGTATAATAAATAATAGTGTAAATAATATTGGTTGTTGTTATGACTCACCGGAACATAATACTATTGGCAATTCCTTTTCACCACAAACATTTTTAATGAAATTAAGATGACCAGTTTTATTTATCATGGTGTTCATACAATCAACTGTCCCAACCAACCAATGATGTACATGAATGAAGTTGATTGACGTACATTTTTCTTACAGCTTTTAACGAGTTTGATACGATTGACCTGATTTTACTCATTGTATATGCTCTCTATGTGTAACCCTTACTGTACTGCATGGATGAAGTTGATTGACGTACATTTTTCTTACAGCTGTTAAAGAGTTTGATACGATTGGCCAGATTTTATTCATTGTATATGTTCATTATGTGTGACCCTTGCTGTATAGGTCCCTCAAACGCAAGTATTATGAAGTTAACTCTCAGAAATAGTAGTTTTGATGGTGTTTTCATCATCATCTGCATTCATTGTTTATGACAGCAGAGATATTTGCAGGGAAATGGGACAGGTGTGTTGGTTTGTCACGGGGAAGGCGTGGATTGGTACATTTTCTCCAATCATATTGATGTATCTAGAGTAATCTTCTAAGGAAACATTGGCGGAAAAAATAGATGTAACCCGGGACCAATATACGCACCTATGAAACCATCAATCAACACGGATGAGAAAAAAACATGTTGTTTCAAAGTTTATATCATACTCATGTTGTCATTTGATGAGATTGATAGCATCAAAACGTTTACACTCTTCAATACACAGGATCTCATATTCTGTAAGATGTAACCCTACCCATTGAAGTTTCAATACCTAAGTATTGAGTACTTACCATTCTAAAATGAATGTATTCATTAGTTTTCTTAAATTCGGTGGGTTGACTTGTTTTGGTAGGATCTGAAGTAAATTATGTTTTTAACATCAACAATAAATATGTCATGATTATAATCACTGTTATATGATTCTTGATGTATTTAAATACCCATTGAACTCAAAATAACGACAAGTTTTTCCCAATAAGTGTCTCCTCATTCTTTAATATATTTAGAGTTGAGATCTTTGCATTATGGTTTCAATCACTGATATGTAAACTTTGTTGTGATTGATGATTCACACCATCAAATTATTTTTCTTAAGGTTTCACAAGTCAAATGTCACTTTTGTTGTTCTAAAATTCGCTTTGTATACTATGATTGTTGTTATTGAAAAAGAGTTTAATGATATATATAACTCATTTTTGTTGTTTATCGTTTTAAAACTAGTCAAATTGTTTTTATAAGGTTTCAAGCATCCAAACCTAATTTTTTTTATTTAATATTTTTTAAAGGTTTCAAAAGTCTAAACTTAATTTTTGTTTTTACTTTTTTGTTCTTTGTTTTAATTTTTTGTTCTTTAATTTCAACTTTTTTGCTGTTTTAATTTTAACTTTTTTGTTGTTTTATTTTTTAAACATTTTTTTACTTTTACTTTTTAAGGATACGACATATTTTTTGGTATTTGGTATTAAAGTGTTTTGAAAATTGCTTTTTTATATGTATCTTCTTTACAAATTTACAAAATGACTAGTCATGATAAATGTTCATATTTAAAAGTTTTTTTACTCAAAACATTTTCTTTAAAATTTTGGACTGTAATATTTTACAACTTGATTTCATTTTTTTTTTACTTTTTTCTATTTGAAAAATTTTCTTGGTTGTTTTACATGTTTGATGAATCAGGGAGATTTTATAAATAATTTATTCTGTGATTGTTGTATTTTTTTCATAAGTGATTGAAATAAAAAAATATCTAACCGTATGTGTTTGTAAAATGTGATCGTTTATTGTTGATGCATCTTTTTACAATGATACAACTCTTTTTGTAATATTTTAAAACTTGATTTCAATTTTATTTTTGTTTTACCTTTTTTGTTATATGTTTTTAAATTTGATTTTTGTTTTCTTTTCTACTTGAAATATTTTATTTGTTGTTAATGTTTTACATGTTTAGAAAATCAGGGAGATTTTATAAATAATTCATTCTGTGATTGTTGTGTTTTTTTCATAAGTGTTAATGTTCAATGAATCAGGAAGATTATGGCAAATGCTTTGTAAACTGTAATTGTTTTATATACTGTTTATTGTTGATGATATTTTCGATGTAACTTTTTTACTTTTTACTTTTAAAGGATACTCATGTTTTTAGTGTTTTGAAAATTGCTTTTTATGTATCTTTTACAAATTACAAAATGACTAGTCATATATTTATAATTTTTTTTACTCAAAACATTTTCTTTAAATTTTGGACTGTAATATTTTAAAACTGGACTTCAATTTTTTATGACAAACATAAACTTTGAAGAGTAAGGTCGAGCTTTTCGAAAGTTCGGAACCGGCGCTTCAATAAGAAAAAGGTGTCCGGTGTTGTTCTAGTTTTCAGTGAGTTTTATTATCAAAAGTAAACATCGATAAACTTGAATTTGCACAAATCTTACGTTTGTTTTGACTTCAATATGTATGAAATCAATTGAAACTAAATTTAGAACTCAGGGTGTCAGAGTGATGCTTTCACGGCGCCATCATTTAAATGTTCTCCTCATATTTTATACTTTTTTTCAAGATGCTTAGTTCACAGAGATATTTTATGAAATTTTAAATGATAAACGTTTCATTGAATGTTCAGGATAAAAAAAAACATTAATGATATCTGTGATCAAAGTTTTATAAATTTCTCTGTAATTATTGTAGACTCGCCTAGAAGTAATTCTGAGTGTAGATCAAATACATGTACTATACATGCTAACTTTACACTAAAATGTATTTGTATTGTCAATGTTGTAATTTGTTTTAAGTACGTATGAATGTCATGTCTCCAGTTGCATGTTCTAGTCCTTCATTAACGGTGATAGTTTATATATAGTACAAAAATACTTAGTCTTATGTTCTTACATCTTTATATCATTGATGGTGATAGTTTATATATAGTTCGAAAATACTTAGTCTTATGTTCTAACATCTTTATATCATTGACGATGATAGTTTATATATAGTAAAAAAATACTTAGTCTTATGTTCTTACATCTTTATATCATTGATGGTGATAGTTTATATATAGTACGAAAATACTTAGTCTTATGTTCTTACTAGAGGTGAAACGATTAATCGCGATCCATTGCGAACCGCGATTTTTCATGCGATTCGATTCGATTCGATTCAATGACGGCAATTTCGATTCGATTTTTTTTTTGGTAATACCTACTTTCATTTTCCGTAGTATGCGAGTCAAAATGACTGAAATCTAACGAGATCAGCATTCTTCTCGTGTCGTCAGGCTCTTTACTGTTTCAGTTTTTCCTATTCACAAGTTTATGTTTCGTTTGTTCCATTGTTTACAGTATTTAAGAAAATACATTCCATCGTAAACTAGTGGGATAGCTATTTTATTCTTGTCCTATTTAATTCCTTTTAAAATCGAAAATCGAATCGAAAAAATGAATCGTGGGATGAAAAATCGAAATCGAATCGAATCGAAATTTTTTGAATCGTTTCACCTCTAGTTCTTACATCTTTATATCATTGACGATGATAGTTTATATATAGTAAGAAAATACTTAGTCTTATGTTCTTACATCTTTATATCATTGATGGTGATAGTTTATATATAGTACGAAAATACTTAGTCTTATGTTCTTACTAGAGGTGAAACGATTAATCGCGATCCATTGCGAACCGCGATTTTTCATGCTCGATTCGATTCGATTCGATTCGATTCAATGACGGCAATTTCGATTCGATTTTTTTTTTTGGTAATACCTACTTTCATTTTCCGTAGTATGCGAGTCAAAATGACTGAAATCTAACGAGATCAGCATTCTTCTCGTGTCGTCAGGCTCTTTACTGTTTCAGTTTTTCCTATTCACAAGTTTTATGTTTCGTTTGTTCCATTGTTTACAGTATTTAAGAAAATACATTCCATCGTAAACTAGTGGGATAGCTATTTTATTCTTGTCCTATTTAATTCCTTTTAAAATCGAAAAATCGAATCGAAAAATTGAATCGTGGGATGAAAAATCGAAATCGAATCGAATCGAAATTTTTTGAATCGTTTCACCTCTAGTTCTTACATCTTTATATCATTGACGATGATAGTTTATATATAGTAAGAAAATACTTAGTCTTATGTTCTTACATCTTTATATCATTGATGGTGATAGTTTATATATAGTAAGAAAATACTTAGTGTTATGTTCTTACATCTTTATATCATTGTTACTGCTTTAAATTTCCATAAAATGTATTGTATAAGGAAAGTCAAACGTAGTTTACAGTCGTGCATTTTGAAATATCCTGGCAGGAAACTATCCTAAAGCATAAAGTATCTAGTACATCTTAAATGAAAAATGAACGATGTAATAAGTCATTATTCGCAGTCATAAATGTATTACAGTAAAACAATTATTATATAACTTTTCTCCTTTAAGGTATCGTGAGTGGCTATATGGTGATATCAAGTTTTACTAATTTATAGTTTTAAAAGTCAACCATAATTGTATACATTAATAAACCCACTATACAGAGTCTATTGCAAGTGATTTGAAACAAATATTTTACTTGGTCTGTCTTCTATAAACCAATATCGCACGTAATTTTCATATTTTTGAATGAAGATCACCGCTCTGTATATAAGGATATATTACAACAATTAGACTTAAAATAACAATCATGGTATCATGCAGGGAACCGTGTCACAGATTTTTGATAACGCCCTCCATTCAATAGATATTTGACTTTAAAGAAATTCCGTCGCCTGAACCCCGCTGACAATTACGTAATATGTCATAGATAAAAAACGAAAATAAATATCAAAATTCTGTGACACGGTTCCCTAGATAAGCATTTCCGCTACAAAATACCGAAAACCGCTTTGAAATCCATCTTCAAATAAGGCGGCAATCTTTGTTCAAAAATAGCACCCACTGCGTTTTTTCTAAGCGAGAAATTAACAATAAAAGTGTCAGATCATTATCACCTTGTGTAATCAACAATTATTCTATAAATTAATACAGCCTACTAAAATTTGATAACCAATCAAATTCGTTCATCGTTAGCGGATCAATTAGTGAAACCGCCCACCATTTTAGATGACTCTAAAGAGCTTAATTACGAATTATTAGTCAAAATAGTATCATATCGTACCGATGCAATACACAGTACATCAGATTTCTCGTCAACCGAGAGGCTCTCAACGGGGAAAACGGCTGATTGGGAAATCGAGTTGAAGATGGCTGGGGAAACCGCTGTATAAATTAAATGAAAGGTAGCCATGCATTTAGTGTAAAAATAAGAACTTAAGATGTGATTGATTTGTAGAAATGTGTCTATGTTTTATGTCTGTTAATGTAATCATTTAAAAACATACTGTTATATAAAGGTAATTGGATATATAACAGAATAGTATAAGATTCTCGAAAAACATGCACGTCCGATGTCCATAAGACGTTACTGTTTTTCATCCTATTGTTTGTTTGATAGCTTTCAATATATTACCAAAATGTACAGAGTTGCTTAATAAAAGTGCAGACTGAAATAACTTTATTTTATTGATTACATCAATGAAATAGCGAAAATAATAATTTTCGTTGACCCAGTCTCCCCGTATTAATTTACTGGAAATTCAGATATATTATAGTTTTATAATTTTAATTGTGTTTGAAACCTGACTCTGGAATATATAAATTTAATTAAACTTGTAAAAATGGTACGTCATAACATTAACAGGGTAACAATCTTTGACAGCTCGTTTTCTTATCGTGTGCGTTTTATTGCAAGGTGCATGAAGTGTCTGCAAACCATATTGCTGTTTATTATATCTCCCGCCGAAACATAAAGAAATATGTGATGCGACATATATAAGGTCTAAATTGACCCATATTGATAGTATAATTAACAAGGCGTAAGAGTATGATATCGATATCACACTTCAATGAGACCACCGTTTCGGATCAGTTATTTCATCATATATTTTATATTAAAAGTACATTAGATGTTAGTAGCCCAATCGACCAAGGTGTTAATGAATTCACACCTTTCTTGCACATCAAATGATTGTTGCAGTTATATATTTATTATGTAATTTTCCACCATAAAGTTTCCATTTTCACAATATGTCACGTCACTATGGTCAAGTTTTTTACGGGATATAGATTTATGCAGTTCGGTATCTTTAGCATTCGTAAACCAACTTCCGCGAGAAAGAGATTTCTAAGTACATTTTTCACTTTCTGAGAACACTCTAACACCTTGCTTAGCCTTATTTTTCTTATTTCCCATTTTAATCCGCTTGATGTTGATAATCTGTCGAATTTTAAATACTTATGTTAACATACGGCAAGCGATACCAAATTTAATATCGATTGATACAAATTTGCCCTTAAGGAGCCCCTTACAACGCCGCATCCTAGATCGTTCTCGCTGATAAAGTGGAGTCGATATGGGGGTGCAGTTTTTATCGCGATAAAACACTATTTTTGCATATAGGGATCGATTTTTTTGTTGCATGGTATGATAGTATGATATTTAATTATTGTTAATAACTTAAAATGTCATTTTCGCTTATTTTTATGTTTGTAGCCACTTACGCTACTTTATGTTACTTTACAAAGACTATTGTATTAAGGTAGCGTAAGTGGCTACAAACGTAAAAATAAGCGAAAATGACATTTTAAGTTATTAACAATAATTAAATATCATACTATCGTACCATGCAACAAAAAAATCGATCCGAATATGCAAAAATAGTGTTTTATCGCGATAAAAACTGCACCCCCATATCGACTCCACTTTATCAGCGAGAACGATCTAGGAGACGGCGTTGTTAGGGGCTCCTTAAGGGCAATTTTGTATCAATCGATATTAAATTTGGTATCGCTTGCCGTATGTTAACATAAGTATTTGAAATTCGACAGATTATCAACATCAAGCGGATTAAAATGGGAAATAAGAAAAATAAGGCTTAGCAAGGTTGTAGAGTGTTCTCAAAAATTGAAAAATGTAGTTAGAAATCTCTTTCTCGCGGAAGTTGGTTTACGAATGCTAAAGATACCGAACTGCATAAATCTATATCCCGTAAAAAACTTGACCATAGTGACGTGACATATTGTGAAAATGGAAACTTTATGGTGGAAAATTACGTAATAAATATATAACTGCAACAATCATTTGATGTGCAAGAAAGGTGTGAATTCATTAACACCTTGGTCGATAGGACTACTAGCATCTAATGTACTTTTAATATGAAATATATGATGAAATAACTGATCCGGAACGGTGGTCTTATTGAAGTGTGATATCGATATCATACTCTAACGCCTTGCTAATTATACTATCAATATGGGTCAATTTAGACCTTATATATGTCGCATCACATATTTCTTTATGTTTTGGCGGGAGATATAATAAACAGCAATATGGTATGCAGACACTTCATGCACCTTGCAATAAAACGCACACGATAAGAAAACGAGCTGTCAAAGATTGTTACCCCGTTAATGTTATAACGTACCATTTTTGCAAGTTTAATTAAATTTATATATTCCAGATACAGGTTTCAAACACAATTAAAGTTATAAAACTAAAATATATTTAAATCGCCAGTAAATTAATACAGGGAGACTGGGTCAACGAAAATTATTATTTTCGCTATTTCATTGATGTAATCAATAAAATAAAGTTATTTCAACGTGCACTTTTATTAAGCAACTCTGTATATTTTGGTAAAATATTAAAAAGCTATCAAACAAACAATAAGATGAAAAACAGTAACGCCTTATGGACATCGGACGCGCATGTTTTTCGAGAATCTTATATTATTCTGTTATGTATCCAATTACCTTTATATATTAGTATGTTTTTAAATGATTACATTAACAGATATAAAACAGTTTTTAACTTTACACTAAATGCATGGCTACCTTTCATTTAATTTATATAGCGGTTTCCCCAGCCATCTTCAACTCGATTTCCCAATCAGCCGTTTTCCCGTTGAGAGCCTCTCGGTTGACGAGAAATCTGATGTACTGTGTATTGCATCGGTACGATATGATACTATTTTGACAAATAATTCGTAATTAAGCTCTTTAGAGTCATCTAAAATGGTGGGCGGTTTCACTAATTGATCCGCTAACGATGAACAAATTTGATTGGTTATCAAATTTTAGTAGGCTGTATTAATTTATAGAATAATTGTTGATTACACAAGGTGATAATGATCTGACACTTTTATTGTTAATTTCTCGTTTAGAAAAAAACGCAGTGGGTGCTATTTTTGAACAAAGATTGCCGCCTTATTTGAAGACGGATTTCAAAGCGGTTTTCGGTATTTTATAGCGGAAATGCTTATCTAGGGAAATGTGTCACAGAATTTTGATATTTATTTTCGTTTTTTATCTATGACGTATTACGTAATTTTCAGCGGGGTTCAGGCTACGGAATTTCTTTAAAGTCAAATATCTATTGAATGGAGGACGTTATCAAAAATCTGAGACACGGTTCCCTGCATGATACCTTGATTGTTATTTTAAGTCTAATTGTTGCAATATATCCTTATATACAGAGTAGTGATCTTTATTCAAAAATATGAAAATTACGTGCGATATTGGTTTATAGAAGACAGACCAAGTACAATATTTGTTTCAAATCACTTGCAATAGACTCTGTATAGTGGGTTTATTAATGTATACAATTATGGTTGACTTTTTAAAACTATAAATTAGTAAAACTTGATATCACCATATAGCCACTTACGATACCTTAAATCATTCATGTGAACATAGAACACTGTTAAAGACTGGATTTTTTCGCAACATGCAGGTATAAGAGGGTTGATCAAAAAGTTCGTGTACTGGGTCCATATAATTATTATGCGTAGGAATGATGTCTTTAAAATTACATGATAAAAATCCAATCTTTTCTCAAAGTGTACGTGTCGTCATTGTCAGTTAATATCGTACAAGATATTTCAGAAAGAAGTTATGCGATCAATGCATTGAAATATTCTTGTAGGTGAAATAAGATACAGACGATGTTACTACACATGTTACAGTTAAGAAGAAGCTCATATTTGTGGGTTACTGTTGTTAAGAAGCAGGTGATATTTATGGGTTACTGTTGTCAAGAAGCAGGTGATATTTATGGGTTCCTGTTGTCAAGAAGCAGCTGATATTTGCGGGTTGCTGTAGTTGAGAGGTGGTTATTAGGAATTAGCTTTGGTATGTGGTTGAACGCTGCTTTATGAATTTTTTGTATGAATAAAGTAAACGTATAGAACGAAGGCTGACCTAAAAAACTTTATACAACACTATGGCCTATACTTTATTAATATATCATACACTATACTTCATTAATATATCTTACACTATACATTATTAATATATCTTACACAATACATTATTAATATATCTTACACTATACATTATTATCTTACAGTTTTTCCTTTTGAGTTCCCGTACCGATCAAAATTATTAATACGATATTTATATCGATACAGATATAAATGGTATGTTGAATTAAATATATAAGTTGAATTAAATATATAACAAAGGTCAAAGTAGAGAAATAAAAAGAGGTTGCAAAGTTGAGTGACTAGTTATCACTGGCCCTCACTGTTGTGAGTTCGAATCCTTCCTAGGACGAATTTAACTGTAAAGAAGTTGTCCGGCTAGTTTATCGAAGCTTGCTGGTTCTGCCCACGTGTTAGCCTGAGGTCTTTCTTCGCAGTTTAAGCTGGAAAAGTCTTAAAATGACCCTTGTTGTTGGCGCAATGTTAGAACCCAAGTTAAAAGATAAATATGAAATGTGACCATCAGCTAAGAGTACCTTTATTTAGAGATTTATTCTATGGCTTTAATATCACAACCGATGTATTAACCTGTTTTCAAGATTATTTGAATATAAAGCCAAGGTTGCTTGCTACACAAAAATCAGTTCGTACTTGTAATTTCGAGTTGAAATTATGTTATTAACAAAAATGACATTACCCTTATATATATAACCGAAAAAATGATCGTAGAGTAACACAGATATCTTGAAAACATTGTAATGTTCATATAACTGGATTGTTCATTAAATAACATTTATTGTAAAAGTCATGTGCTCTCGAGTAAATAAATTTTGCGTTATTTTGCCAGAAAATCATTGTGTTAAATCTTTCCTCGTGAATAAAATATCATAACGTGTTTCTTCTAAAGACTAAAATGTCGAATCGTTCTTTACCGTAGTAAGGCTAAGACAGAAAGAAGTGATTTTGTCTTAAGAAAATAGTTCCGCAAATTATCAACACAAACCAACCAAAATGTAACCAATTTATTAATATCACACAAAGAAAAGTCACAATTTATTTCAAAACAATTAGAATATTGAAAGTAATTTTCTTATAATAAACAATCTAGACTGTTATATTGACCCGTTGTATGTAACGACAGTCTGTCTGATCTGACTAACGGCCGTGATTTCGTCTTCCGAACGCATGAATCAGATTGTGGACAATTACTTTTTCCAAGGGAGAATATTTTAATATTCCTGACTTTTTTTAACACTTTAGAAACTATTTTCAAAATGATTTTATTTAAGTTTTTATTATATTATGTGAATCTTAATATACATGTAATAAATATTCTGTATTTTATGTTAACCTATACCCTCATGTAAGTAATTAAAAATAAATGAACACACAATCTTTGTTCGTTCTTGAACAATAGCCTTCATATAAAACATAATAGGTGAGTGAAGAATCATGCTGGAATGTCTCGACTCTGAATAGTGACCACCTGTCTACAGTGACCTTATTTTGACTCCCCCAAAGAGGGTCACTATAGACAGTCTAGACTGTACATATATATGTTTAGTCCTGTGTCTTTTCGGGGCTCATGTGATATTTGAATTAATTCAAACTACAGGTAGGCGCTGACAACATTTTTACAAAAGATCAAAATTTAAAAGCTGGAGAACATTAAATAAGCAGCATTTCCCCTAACAAATCATATGATTAATATCTTTAACAAATGGCCATCTCATTTTTATATACTCACTTGTTTGCATATTTTTGTATTGTTTGAATTTGTGTTAGTTAGGTAAATGCTTAAAACAAAAATTATTTAAATGCACGGTTTTTTAGTATATTTTTAATGAGGTTGAAAATCAAGGTTACCGTACTGGTTATATTGTTGTTAGGGTGGACAGGAAGAGATGTTTAACATATAATTCTGGTTAAGAAGTTGTTGAAGACCAGGTCCAGAGATATAAACTTGAGAACAGTCTCCGGGCTCAAATTTCAATTCCGATCTCAAAGTATATCGTTGAAAAGACAGAGATCATTAAAGTTCAAATATATATTAAGGTCAATTATTCTGTCAGAAGAATATATCAATAATGTCATTATTCTCTGATCATATATAACTGACAACAATAAAAGACAAGATATCAGATTGGAGTACTGAGACCAATCTCAAGTTTTATACCCTCGGTCCCCCGTGTCTTGTCTCTTGTCAAATAATGTATTTTTGTTTGAATGAAAAGCAAATTAAATAAACTGAAAGAAGATTGATGTTATCTTTATTGTAAGTTGTCATAGAATGGAAACGTCTATAGATATGTCCTGAGCGATTGATCCTTACTTCTGCTCAAATGTCTTTATTATCTCATGTGCATGAGTAAAATTTACAATTATCAAAATATGTAATCACAAAGCTTCGACTAAAGATTAGAATCGGATGTGCGATTATCAACTACGCTTTGACCACGAAATCTCAGTAAATCTATCGTAGATCTATCGTAAATATATCGTAAATCTAAAGTCTGATATCCACATTCTACTCGGATCTTTGATTATGGTGCTTGTTTAACCGTCATGATACATAAGACATCATGTACAAAAGTAGAATTAACATACAAACGTTTGTATTTCAATATTTTGAACACTAAATTCTACACATCCCTGATATTTCCCAAGGACTGATACGTAATCATTATAATACTTTTAGTTTTAGCAGGTAAACGCTGAAAATATCATTGAACAGAACTGAATATAATTAAATGTGATATTTATAAAGGCACGTTTCAAATTAAGTAAGAAAAGACTTAATTAGTTGAACATTCACGTTTTATATTAAGGTTATATTATTCATTTTAAATCGTACAAAACGTACAATACTCTTACATTCAAATCGATGTCAAATTTTATATTAGGATTATATTATTCATTTTAAATCGTACAAAACATACAGTACTCTTACATTCAAATCGATGTCAAATTCGACATGCTGTCATGACATTTTCTGTCTCTATGACAACCAGCCGGTGTAATGTTCATTCTTTTCAATTCAATTCAATTGTATTGCATAGCGCAAGATAACTGCCATATTATATTACGCTGCACACGAAAGTGACTTAATTAAAACACATCTGAATCAAATCCTAATTATAATAAATTTTAAAGAGAAAAGTTTTAAATCTCCTTCGGTAGGAGTTTTCATCTCTGATTTATCTGAAGTCTTTCGGAAGAGAGTTCCGCCATTTTGGACCAACTATAGTTTGTATTTGTCATTGTAAAGCAATCAAGCTGCTATACATCAATGAACACTTACATACTATTGTGGAGCAACTTCTCCACATATGGAGGAAAATCGACATTTTTGTTTGGTTTTCATTGAATGTTATGACCAGACGTGACCGGTATTCATAACCCGGATTATATGTCCAGGCACTAACTACTAGACTACGGTCGCAGCTCATAACGTATTAGCAGAGGTACATACGAACGAATGGTCACACGTGATTCCACCATTATGGTTGTAGTTCTTGCAGACATATCCCGATGCCTGTTATATCTGGTTCTATTTTTCTTAATACTTAAACGGTCAATCTTGTATTAAGAGTCCGCCCGTGGGAAAGACCACAAAAGGTCACAATGATTTACTCCCTTCGTGTATATGTATGTTATTTTTACTACAGGGCACTTTATTTATGAATAGGTGCTCAAATGTTTTACAGATAACAATGATAATGATATAATTATGATAATGAAAAATTCACGTTGAGTAAATCATTTATTTTGGTACAACTTGTATATTAACATACCGGTAATTGTAATAACAAGTAATCAATGAATAATATGATAAGCTATAAAATGCCCACCTGCAGATTCATTCGATGTATGAGTAATCATGGTAATGTTTTATGTATGAACTATGTTTTTCAATATGAAAATGCTGACAAAGCAATTTTGTCATCAACCTTGTGTCCTACACTACAACCCCCATCCAAACCATTGAAATCAATTATTTTGGTATAATATTGATACTAGCAGTTTTTCAATAACATAACTCAATATTTCTTAAAAAGCTTCTGTTATTTTCTCTTGTTTAGTGTCAATCTCTGATATACAGTTTGGTGTCAATCTCTGATCTACAGTTTGGTGTCAATCTCTGATCTACAGTTTAGTGTCAATCTCTGATCTACAGTTTGGTGTCAATCTCTTATCTACAGTTTGGTGTCAATCTCTGATCTACAGTTTTGTGTCAATCTCTGATCTACAGTTTGCTGTCAATCTCTGATCTACAGTTTTGTGTCAATCTCTGATCTACAGTTTGGTGTCAATCTCTGATCTACAGTTTTGTGTCAATCTCTGATCTACAGTTTAGGAACATTTCTTGTAAGTCTGTTATTTAGCCTTTTATCATTTTCTTTACACAAAGCTAAAACTTTCATCCATACTGATCTTCGTTAAGTTATTTCTACTTATGAGTAGTTTACTTCATTTGTATGGTTATCAAAATGTAAGTATAAAGTTCAAAGTTACTTTGGTTAAATGTTCTTAAAACACGGAAGTGTTAAGAACTACCATTTGAATGATGCAAGTTATATGAAAATACCCTCTCAAGAATTCGTTATGAATTTAGTAAGGATATACAGAAATGATATTTTGAACCAAATGGTCGAAAACATTGGGGACAAAGGTCAAGCTTTTTTTTAAAGGCGGACGCTTCTTTGAATGGTCATGTGGCTATAAAAGTTCCGTGAATGAGGTTGTTGCTCTAGAGAGGTTGAATTAATGGTTAAATTGTACAGTGGGAAAAATCAAATTGTTGTTGAAGGGATGTTGTGGCTCAAGAAAGGGTCACTCTGGAGAAGTTGCAATGTAAAAAGAAAACGAACAAACTGTCTGATGTTTGGACTGTCATTATGAGTGCCTAATGTAACACACTTCATCTATTTATCAGACTCTCCTCATATTTGCTGCTTTAAGACTAGAAATTTTGAAGAGTTTCAATACAGTTTTAAGGTTATTCATTCTTCGTGTTCAAAGACTATTTGTTCTAAATTATTGACCTTTTTAGATTTCCATTTACAGTTATTTGTCAAATTAACATAACATAAAAGATATTTTAGGAGTCTTTCCTAAATTTTATTTACGATGGTCATACAATGAATAAAAGTAAAATCTTAATTTGCTGTTTCGCAGATTTATCTTTGTCTTCTATATTTCAAATAATTTTAGCGTCGGTAAAATCGAGGAATTCAACACAGAGAATTTCTCATACACGTGGTATACTCATTGTGAAGACAAACATTCTTAATGAACATTCGTGGCAAACAACATATTTAAGATGCGAAATTGTTGCTTGAGACTTCAAAATAAATCCAACGCAACGAAAATCGAACTTGAAAGATACAAAGAAGCAGAAAAATCGTGATTTTTGATGTTTTTCGACATAATGAAAAATTCGTCTTAAGCGAGTTCACCATAACGGGGTTCGCCTGTAAAGCTTTGAAGGGCGACGATCCACACGTGTACTTTATACAAAATGTTCTAGTTACTTCCCTTCATTCGGAACTGTTTATAAAATCAATGTTTACCAATTTCGTACACATGATTATTTTATTTCGGTTTATACAAGGTATTAAATTCTGAACAAAAGAAAGAATGTATGATATTTAGAGTAAAGCGTCTGCTTTAATGAATACACGGGGATACGTGAAGAACGTTTTTATCCTGAATTCACAAAATGTGTGGATAGAAAACAGTTAGTATTTATCACATATTGGTTCACATACTTCCTTGAAACACTTTATGGTGTGTCACTCAAATTAATATCTATGACGTCACACAGACCTTGTTGTCATAAATCATAGTAATTCGTGTAACTCAAAGAGACGAAAATGAACACGATAGGCATTTGTGATACATGTAATTTATCAATACAGTAAAACCTCGATTATGAGACCATCTTAGGGACCCAAAATTAGATTGTAATAATGAGGTGATGTAATAATGAGGTGATGTAATAATGAGGTGATGTAATAATGAGGTGGTCTCATTATCAAGTTGAACCAGGTCAAATGTTTACTCTGCAGAGAATTCCCGTTTTCAGTGTTGGGTTTTCAGGACTTACACTGTCATACAATTTATGACTTGAAAAACAAATAATTTTAAGTTTCATCACCGAGGGATTCGAAGACAGAACGAAAAATTCTGAATCCACCGTGAGATCCCTTCACTACGGATATATTTGTATCACAATTTGTATGTGCTTCAATTACATTATATCTCCTGAAAACCGGACTCTCTGAGATCCGAAATTCTCTGAAAATCGAACGATTTTTCAAGTCTTATTGTTTTCTCTACGATCATTAAAAGTTCTCTGAAAACCAGAATTCTCAGAATTCAATTCAACGCCCAGAACATATCCAATTATAGAATTTCGAATTGAAAACTTGATTCGAGAAAGGGACGGCATCATTACTTTTGGTTAGAGTCGTTACGTGATCCCTATTCCATTTTCGTTTTTTTGTTCATGTTTCATCTCAATAGGCTACTCGTGTAGAACTGAACGTCAGATTCCCTTTTTAAATTTAATTGTTACCATTTTCTAATCGTTAACATTACGGACATCTGACGACAGTCAACATAAAACATCAACTACTGTCAACACCTAATAACATCAGTTAACATCAAATAGTATTACTAACAACATCAAATAATGACAACTACTGTCAACAACACACACCATTAACTACAGTCAAGAACACATACCATTAACTACAGTCAACAACACATACCATCAACCACAGTCAACGACACATACCATCAACTACAGTCAACAACACATACCATTAACTACAGTCAACAACACATACCATTAACTACAGACAACATCACATGCTATTAACTACAGTCAACATCACACATCAATAACTACAGACAACAACACACACCATTACGTCATGCAATTCACCGTCATCTGTCACTATTTTTCTTTTGACTGATAGTGGGGATTTTTTCTGAAATGGGGGAAAATATGTTCTTTTTGGAAAGAGGAATGTGGCCGAATTTCGGCTAAAATATGGTCAATTTCAGAAACAATTTTATATAATCACAAGAAGCCATCAAATCAATGAATTTTTTATTCATCTAAGAAGAGCATAATATATATTTTAAATATGATTCACCGAAGATCATCAGTTTATAACTATCAAGATAATAAAAAGAAAACTAAAGGTTACACACTTATTATATACTACAGATAACCGCCTGTATGGTGTGTATTTATTATTGTTTAATACGGGTCGGAATCCAGATCATGTCAGAAATTTTAAATTGTATTCACTAATTATATCTTTGAATATATCGTTAAATTTCACAAGAGATCTACACGTCTAATGTTTTATATACTAGAATACGTGATGCGAAAGTGACAAGTGTAAACATTTGGCAGGAAAAATGGCGTTAAATCCACTAAACATTTGTTTTTACTAGTGTTTTACTCTGTCGTGGTAAGGGCTTTTTAAGGTACAAATAAAATATATCAGTAAAACACAAAATAAAAAATAAGATATGTTTATAAAACACATATAAAAATCCAGAGATACGAGTTCAATTACTGGCAGGAAGATAAGCTGTGTGTGTACAGAGTACAATCTTTTCTTTACTGTTGATGCATGTGTTCAGAAGATATTTGTCGTTACTTAAATTTGACACTCTCGGAGATATCATGGTTCAATTTCATATTATATAAGAGAAATTTACCACAATGATAAATATATACAGTAATTCATACAATGTTCACGTTTCTGCATTCAACAATGATAAACATATACAGTAATTCATACAATGTTCACGTTTCTGCATTCAATTTTAAACGACTACGCCGAAAACCGTAAGAATTGCAAAGACGCAATACGTGAGATGAATACCAAAGTTATTTAAAGAGAAATATTACCGTAAGCGGTAATGAAAAACCCTTGAATTAGTGGAGCAATGCAAAATCTTTTCCATATGTGGTTCCTTCCCTTAACTTTGGTGATCAGACTGAGTATTCCAAACCTGCCCATACCTAAGTAGATACAATGCCACGCACACGCTATATTTAACCTCGAAAATTTTAAAGTACAGTATAACCCCTGAAAACCGGTCACTCTGAATACAGGGAGTCTCTGAAAATCGGACTATTTTTCAAGTCCCATTTTTTTCTGTCAGATAATTAAAAAATCTCTGAAGTCTGGAATTTTCAGAAAACCGGACTTTTGACCCAGACTGGAAAGGGTCCAGTTTTCAGGGGTTTTATTGTACATGCTTAGCGGAAGTATTTTATTTTGGTTCAGTATATTATTTCTGACAGGTAATTGTAGTTGTCTGAGTTCAAACTGTTTATAAACCATTGATTCCGATAATTTCTAAGGTTATAATGCTAAATGGTCATTCAATGGACTTAAGGCTATACTTGGTTGTTTTTTAGCTAACATAACTGTCCCTTACAAATTATCTACAGTAACCTAACCCTAAACCCTAACCTAAACCCTACATACATAATCCCCAACAACAACCACCTCTCAACCACGGCATCATCACATAACAACGAAACATTGTTACGCTCCAGGGACGTATATGTATGCTGGATGTAGACACTCCAAATGTTCTAATAAAGGTCCGGATCAGATCGAATTAGATACACAGTTCCTGCTGTACGATTTAACCATTAATTTAACTTTTCTAAAGTAATAACCTCTCAACAACTACAACATTTTGCTTCTCCCAAAGGGCGTTGCTTTGGAGAGGTTGCACTGTATGTACGAGGGGCGTTCGAAAAAAATGCGAGTTGCATGTTTTCTCAGTAACTATTCAACTTTTTCTAATTTATTTTGGTCTGTCCTTCAAAATACTCTCCACCTACATGAACACACCGTTTTAGACGGTTAATCCACGTTTTGAAGCAGTTCTCATACTCTTCAACAGAGAGACCCATTAGATACTGATAAACAGCAGATCCAAGGGAGCTTCTAGATTTATATTTTCTACCAGATAGATGGTATTTTAGTTTTGGAAATAGGAAAAATTCACAAGGGGCAAGGTCTGGGCTGTAAAGGGGGTGAGGAATGACTTTAACTTTTTCCGATTCCAAAAACTCAGTTACAATGCGTGCCTTATGCGCTGGTGCGTAATCATGCAGGAGTCTGAGGTGCCTGAGTCCTGTTTTGAGGCGACGGATTTGATAGACCTGTTTCAATTGTCTTAAAAACCACGTTTCTATAAAAGTTTGCTGTGACAGTTTTACCTTTTGGCACAGGAATTTGCAGCACTGGACCCTTACTATTGAAGAAAATAACGTACATTATCTTCTTGACAGTTCGTGTTCTTTTCGCAATATTAGGGCGCCTTGCATTTCTAGTGGCCCAAACTCGGTTTGAACACTTTCGCTTAGGTTCGTAAAAGTAAACCCAGGTCTCATCAAGTAACAAGGCTATCAAAACGCTTTTTGCTAAATTCTGGATACATTTTCAGCAGTTTTTTGGCCACTGCGACCCGAGTCCTCTTTTGCTCATCTATCAGCAAATGGGGTATCCAGCGTGCATTAATTTTCTTAAGTTTCAAATGCTTCTTCAAAATATTATGAACTTGTGATAACGACATGTTTGTGAACCGTGCTAAATGTTTCACGGTGTACCTGGAATCTTTTTTGAGAAAATCGCGGATTTTGTGGATGTTACGTTTGGTCGTTGTTGTTGCAGGACGACCAGGACGACCAGTATCTTTAAGTTGCTGCAGCCCGCTCTTAAACTTAGCCACCCAACTACAAACCGTACTAAAAGACATTTGGCCCTCAATTCACCGCCATTATGTAACCATAGCAACTTAAATAAGGCCACTGACATCACAAATACATAACAAACTCTGAAAAATCTTGAAATGTTAAGTTTTATTTGGAATTTAAAATAAGTACATAACAAACAACCTTCTATGCTTTCATTTTTTCATCTTTTTTGTATTTAAATAGTCAATGATGATTATTTCTAAAAGTTCTATCAAGGTAAATCATGAAATGTTTATTTCTGTTGCCTAGCAACAAAACATATAAAATACTGTAGCAAGATGGACAGAATAGGTAGCAAGCAGACTATACTGAACAAAGAACTATCACAATATCACGAAGCATTAACTACTAACATTAAATATTTATTAAAATGATGAAATGATGGAAGAAAGAATGAAACAAACAAACAAACAAACAAACAAACAAAATAAAACAAACAAAATAATAAAGGAACGAAAAAAGAATTTAAACCGTCCCTTGTTCAGTCTACGAAAATTACTACAGTTCGTTACACTTAACATAAGACTGGTAAATACAAAAGTAATCCAGAATTGTTGACCTTTTACTGGCACGTGCTGGTAAATCTAAATGACATGAGGTAACGGTCAACCTGTCATTTTGTAATGACATCATTGTTCACATTGTTTACTGATCAATATTAATTTACTGTCTAAATTAAGAAACTGACTTCAGGCGCGTACCTAGGCTACATTGAAGTGGATTTAAGAGTATAATGTTTTCTGGGCGTTACACGTTTTCTTTTTGAAGTTTGTAGTCCTGCGTCCATTAATTAATCCGCATTACAATGTATACTAGTATGTATTTGTCGATTTTTAAGAATAGTTTAGCACATTAACTATTCGATATTAATTCATGTGTTATTTTACAAAATAATACGTACATCATGAGGTTAGGATATATAAGAAACGATGATACAACTATTTACAGAATTATTCTTTGCGAAGTATTTTTAAAGATTCCTCATTTATTGTACAGTGGTCGGTTGTAATCATCAACAAGAAGAATCTTTAGGCCCTTAAAGATAAGCGCCGAATGTCTTAAATGTAATTATGTTATGATAACCCGGAAATAAACTTAGCTTACCTGTACGAGATGTTGAGACAACATACCGGATTAGTATATTTTTAACTGTTTATGTTAATATGTTCTGAATGACACTCACTTGAGTATCTTTATTATAGACGTATTCCATTCATGTCCACACACTATTAAATTTGTTCATATATGTCATCCATTGGGCAGTAACCAAGGGCGTAGCTACCATTACGCGCGCTAAGCATGTGCGTAATTTGAAAATAATCCGCACATTAGTCGGAATTGCTATTTCGTCTTCAGAAGACATAACAATCGGATAGAAAGTGCATCTGTATGGGCTCTGAATGCACTTATAGACATCCTGCATAATAATCAAAACATTCTGGGAGGTCCCTCCACCCCCTCTCGTGCAATCCCCACTTGCACATATGGTGCGCGTGCATACTTTTTTATTTTCCCTGGTTACAACCTTGTAACGACTTCAAAACTAGTCTTATGCCGTATAATAATTTATTTGTGGTCCACACAAACAACCTTATTTATTACAATTTAACACATAAATAACCGCTGATAAAATTAGAGTTTTTAATATTTTATTTAGTTTTTTAATTCACGCTTATTGCAAAACAAAATTGTCCATACAGACGATGTCGAGAAAATGTGTGTTTCATTACACTGTGGATATCTTGTAGCGTAGAAAGTCAATACAAAATAATAAACCATTCTCAGACTGTAAAATTTAATCATCTTTAAAGTTTCTGAGCAAATCTATGAAATCCTGGAAATGGCTACAGAGCTGGTATCAAGAACGTAGCCAGAAAGGAAATTTCATTTTGTAAAACATATTAAAATTTCATTTTTTTTTTTTTTGGTTTTACTGTGAAACTATTATTTTATTTAAGAATTATTTTCTAAAATTATTTTGTTATTTTTGAAATTGTAAGCAATTTTAACAAGCAGTGCAAATATTTTACAGGAGAGTGTAGTTTTCGGAAATGAGAAATGATTACTCGATTTTTATACATTAATATTAATGTTAACAATAACTACAATAGCATTACAATATTTTTTTTCCTTGCAACAGCGTCATCACAATGTAAACAGTGTCCTGGCATCATAAATTGATCTTATAACACCTTCGGCAAACAAAACGTTTTTATAACTTACTTATGCATTAGATCAGGGATTCCATAAAGATTAGAAAGTAGAACAACATTAATTGTACTTTCAGTTTCAACATATCAAAGAACATTTTGTTTTCATTTTTACGCCGTTTTAATTTTTAAATACACTTGTAATTTTATTTTATTGGAAAAATGACGTTGACTAAGCTGCGTACAAGTTTGCGTACTTGCGTATAAGCAGATACGCACCTGATTGTTAAAATTGTTTTGCAATAAATCGCGAATTTGCTATTTACTTTAAATGAATTGATTACATCTTTGTTGATTTGTGTTGATGATTTGCGGAACTATTTTCTTAAGACAAAATCACTTCTGTCTGTCTTTGGCTTTCAACAGCAAGGAACGATTCAACTTTTATAGTTTGTAGTGGAAATACGTTATGATATTTTATTCACGAGGAAATATTTTACACTGATGTACAACTGGCAAAATGACGCGAAATGTATTAAGTTAGGAACACAAAGACTGATACAATAAGCTCGTCTGTTTCGAAGAACTCATTGCTTGAAATAAAGCTTAAATCAACCAAAACATTTTACATGTAGTATTCGAGTACAGAAAACCGCAGACAAAATAACTCCGCCCGCGTATCTGGTACATAAATATCAAATACATTTTGTAATGTGATTATTGGTATGGTATTTCTTTCCTGTTGTTTGATATATACAGGTAAATGACCGACTTTACGTTAAAAATGAATAAGTTTTTTGAACATAGATAAGAAAAGGATTTCTAGGGAAAAACGCTATTAGAAATCTCATCATCCTCAAAAGTCACCAACTGAAACATACATTCATTAAAACCTCACTTGGCGACCAACCTTTTTTATAACGACCACTTATTTTCGGATCGGCTTTCAATAACTCCAATATAATTCAGCTTCATAATAAGACCACCTCATTACTACGACCGATTTTTTTGCCGAAAGTGGCCTCATTATCATGATTTTTCTGTACAATAAATGCATGAAATATTATGCCGATGGAAATCTATACGAAATATATGATCGTAAATTATTTTGACGTTGTAGACATTGCAGTGCCAGGATTATTATTCAATCAAAATTTTCTATGAAGTGCTTTACAGAGTATCCATTTTGCCATCGATAAACTTTATTTTACCATCTGAAATCTCCATTTTACAATCTAAAATCTCTATTTCGCCAAGCTTGTGTGATTATCTTGTTATATAATATTGTTTAATTCTAATTTATTTTATATGCCAGCACATTTGATAGAAGTAGCCTCAAATTACGCACGTGCATATAAACAATTCTGCGACCTAGGTTGTAAAACCAAAATATCGTATGATGAGTATGAACTATGAACGGGTTTACAGAATGTATCGATGCTCTCCAAGGTTTCTATGACTTTATTCTTCCGAGACTTACTGTAATCTATGTGCTGACTTTAATGATATTTCATCTGGTACCTCTTCAAGTACAAAATAGAACGATTGCTGAAACCAATGCTGTGTACTATTGCTAACTAAACACGGGTGCATAATGTGACATGAAATTATTATTAAGAGTAAGTTAGTACTGGTTAGAATAAAGTCCAGGAAAACTGACCGCCGCATATAAATGAAAAAAAGTTGAAAAAACGGTGATAAACGCAGTGAAAAAAATAAACGCCATTGGAAGTTGTGACACGATATCTAGCGACCTCACTACCACCCTACTTGAGAGGCTACAGTGAAACCTGTGCACAGAGACCACCCCTGGGAATATTAAATGGCCTTTATTTATAGATGGCCTTTATTCGGAGGTCAGTTTGGTCTAAATAATAAATGACAGTTTTTCAAAGAATGGCCTAAATTCACAGGGTGGTCTTCATTCTTAGGTGGCCTCTAACACAAGTTTGACCGTATTATGAAGATGTTTACTCACCAAGACAAAGATCACTTTGATCTAACATTCCTACATAATCTTGAGGAGAATATGAACCACTTGAGAGATAATAACGATAACTCTGATGACCCTATATTGACAAGAGAAGTAAACGATCGTGAACTGAATTCATACACCACGGATACGACAAACAAACGAAAAGTACCTGGTTTTGATTCTGTATCTGCTGAACGTATAATTTATGGTAGAAGAACACTAAATTTCTATCTAAGAAAACTATTTTACATAATGATACTGTCACTGTTTAACTAACGGGTGTAAAATTGGAGTTATTATTCCTGTACACAAGTATGGAAAGCCAATGCTTGTATACCTGAAAGTTATCCACTTATAAATCTTCTACCTGTTATATATAAACAATTTGAATACATTCTGTACTAAAGGTTAAATGAATGGACTATCTTCATAGATATATGTGACGTTCTTAGACACGACAGGCGCCTTTGACTATTGTTGACATAATGTCTAAATTAACAAAATGTGTATTATACCTTTATTCAATAACGGCAATTGTGATTTAAAAAAGTGATTCATTTTGTAGAAGTTGACAGTTACTTGTGGAAAGCAAGGTTAGTTCTAGTACAGAGTCCTGAAATACAGGTTAACTACCACTGTGTATATGTGTATATATATATGTGGCAAGCCATGACATTTTAGGCCATTTGGGGTTCCTGGGTAAAATTGAGTTATTATCATTTTTCTGATAGTACAACATATCAGGAATCCAAATCTGAAGTTTCAGTCACGAAATCACATTTTTAGAGGAAATAACTCAATTTTAGTCAAATGACTATGTTAAAGAATAATACACAAAAACTGGGATTTGATTAAATTTATTGCAACATAAAAAATTTCACTCACTATCAAGTTCATTATTAAACTTTTTAAATGATCAAATATCCATGAAAACAGAACATACATTGACCAATTTAATTTATTTAATGGTTGCCATGGCAACAAATTTTAAAACAACACACAAAAACAGCATATATAACAAGAACAATTCCATAGAACTAAATCAAACAATAAATGGCAACAAATTAGAAACAGTAAAAATGTATTAAAAACCAGTACTGAAATGCAAATATACAACACATGACCAGTTCAAAGCATGAAATTATTGTAAAACACATTATTCTCAAACTAAGCATCATCCAGAAAATTTCAAAAACAAAACTGATTTTTTTTATCTTATTATAAATATGAACAATGTACATGTAATGTAAGCTGCATGTATAACCTATATAGTTTGACTCGAAATCTATACATTTTTGATAACTATAACTGATTACTATTTAAATAACTATGGTGACCTTCATACATATCTATATTTATCTATATATAGAAATAGTTTATACATACAAATACGTAGTTTTAGTATGTTACAGGAATAAAATCAAATAAATATAAATGTGATTGCCATGGAAATAAATAAATAACACAATTTCCTACTTATCAATAGAAAATGAGAGTTATAGCCATAAAACAGACCAGATTAAAATCTAAAATTTCCTTTGGGATATATGTAGAGCAAATCTACACAAAAATATCATTCATCAGTTCTGAAACACTGGTGTCACACTTAACATTGTATGCACACTTCGGTTTTGCTTCAGTAGGTTTAGCACATGATAATGTGTTCATACATAGAGGAGACACTTCCTCATATAGATACCATTGTCTCTTTAAGTCAAGACTTGGTACATGAATTTCATCAGAATACCCCACTGTAGTTTTTCCAGATCTTAGGAGATTGATGTGTTCCTTATCTGATGAAGCATATTCTTTTACAAACACTGTCCCAGGAAACATAGAAGTCATTCTGAAATAATACAAAATTGACACATCAAATCTTTCATCCCAGAAAAAGTAATCCTGCATATAAAACAAAAGTCTCCATACAACAAAGAGTAAGACTAATGTAGAATGAAACCAGTGTGTACAAGTCAAGTACTACACAATTTTGACATATAACTATAATGTTACCAGTCTTTGTTGGTGTGGGCCAAAATTTTCCATCATATTTTGGGAAGGCAGTTTTACCAAACCATTTTTACTGGATGTTTACTCAGGCTAATAATCATTGCTAAATATGTCCTTTATATCCACTAGCCTCTGCCTAGCTACCCAGTATGAATGTAATAATTCATTGATGTAGGACAATAGTTGTCACAGAGTTCATACTGATGTAGAACAATAGTTGTCACGTATACCTCTACTTAGTATCGTCATAATACCAATCTGTAGACTGATGCTATACCTTACTGAGCTAACCTGACTTGCTGTTTACCTTTATATATAATATCGAATGATGCCACCTTACCTAGGAACAAGTGTATCAATAATTGCTTTGATCTCCATAAAAATGGTCAGTTGTATGTATATATATTAGTCAATAGAAACAGAGATAATACTCTACATATATCCCAAAGGAAACTTCATATGCATCAGTATTAACAATCATTAAATGTATCAGTAGCAGAACTTCAAGTATCCAATTTTAGTGGTGAATACATCAAATTGAGCTAATTATAAAGTTTTTACCACAAGTGAGTGTTCAATTATTTGCCTTATCACATATCATCAGACATCAGTACATTTCATTCTCAAGATAGACTAATACCTTCCACAACCCAAAGTGCCAATAAGGACTAAATTTTGTGCGGCCAGCCTCCATCATCCCAAACTTTCGTGCAAGCCCATTGCAATGTGCCACATCCCATAACTGAAAGTTAAGGTTATTACCATGAACATGAATGTTATTATAAAGATGTTTAGTTTAGTTTGTATGACAAACTAGAAGATGAATTCCATTTTATCATAGAATGCACGACATATAGTAATTTAAGAAAACAATGTATTCCAAAATTTTACTGGCGAAGACCAAATATGAAAAAGTTCTTGGACCTGATAAATACTAAAAATAAATCTCTAATTAAGAAATTAGCTCAATATGTTTATCATGCCACTGTTTTAAGAAATGAATTGATGTATTTGTAATTGGATCAAATACCATGTTAGTGAATTGATGTATTTGTAACTGGATTAAATACCATGTTAGCGTTAAGACAGCATGTATTTTATGACGCAATATAGAAAAAATATCTTCACATAGCTTATTCTTCATCATGACTAATTTACTCATTAGGTGTTTATCAATATACATTTCCTATATAATATTAATATTATAATATATAATATTAATAATTATCAAATATTGGTACACAGTCACATAACCACAACCAATGTTTTCATGAATCAATGATTATGACAATAGCATTCAAAACAACAACCTACAGGTCCATATCTTTGTCTTTTCTACATTTGAACAGGTCTAGCACACCTTCATAGTCTTGATCAGTTAGATTTTCTGGCCAAAGATTTATGCTCATGAGTGAATCGAGTGTCAATTGGCCTACGGATGGTATCTTTAATCGCTACTGCAAAAAAGGAGTTTACCCGTTCAGCATTCTTTGCGTCAGATATCGTATTTCTTAATTTCATCAATTGTGCGTCATTTTACCGGAAATGGAAACGTGCGCCTGCTTCCAGGCATCATAAGCGTGGACATAAGCATGCATCACGGGCCGGGATCTAGTATTGGTTCCCGTCACTATGTATATCGTTAAACAATCACAGGTAATCAGCTCATTCGGATTGGTTCAGCAGACATCTTTATAAAGCTGGGGAATCCTGATAGGTTTGCTCAATCATTACAAAACAAATAAACTCTACATAAAAATGCCGATAAACCTTGGTCTGATAGATATTTTGGCTGAATTAAATCTACTAAAACTGAAATTGCCTATTTTCGAATAGCTTCAAAGAGGAATTATGCATCTTAGCGAGGGGAAAAATGCTTCTTTGGGGGAAAAAATGTCGAGGGGAAGAAGCCGATTATCGGCGTCACTTTCTTAGTAAAAAAACCCCTGCTGACCATCTCTCTTTTTATTTTGTTAACCTTGTACCTTTCGTTTGGACAAGGCCGACAATTGTAGATGAAAACAAAGATATCTCATGTAGAAGTGGATACAACGACAATGTTTATCTTGAAATTTTCGTTTTTGACAAGATAAGCGAAGTCTGGTTACCATTACCTATATAATGATATCTCCTAATGTTTGTTTTTATTTTAATGGTTAAAACAAGTATATAATATTATATCCATATTGGTATATAGATACTGTAAAGCAAAAATTTGGAAGATATCTGTGGCAAGGAATCTGCTTCATGTATTTTATACCTAAATGAACCTCACTATAAAATGTGTGATCTTGTTTTGCTATTGCTGTTATGTTCATACCTTGGAAACTTTCAATTTATATTGTGTTATTGTATATACTAGTATTATGATAGATTGAAAACCTGAGCAGTCATTGAAAAGTTCATTACAGAACTTCCTTGTAATAGAACTACTACTTAAATGTCTTTATAAAAACCTTCTCTGCACTTTCTCTAATATACATGCGTGTGTGTGTGTGCGTGCGTGTATGTATTTATGTATGTATGTTTTTCTGTGCCATTGTAATTTATGTATGTATGTAATGTATGTATGTTTTTGTGCTATTGTAATTTATGTATGTATGTATGTAGGTAGGTAGGTAGGTAGGTAGGTATGTGTGAATGTGTGTGTGTATGTATGTATGTTTTTGTGCTATTGTAATTTGCTATGTAATCTAATGGGTCAATTGACCTGATGGTTTTCCAAACAATACACTAAACTAAACTGTTATTATAAAGATATATGTCTTAGTGATAATGTGCACACTCATTTACATTTATATATATATATATATATGCATTATATATGTTTAACAAAAGAGGCAAAAAATGATGAACAAGTTTTGAAATCTTTCTTTCTTACAAATATACACTTAATTTTATCATACACTAGGTAATTTTACAATCTATCACAGTGTACATATAAAGGTAACTGATTATATAAGTACCCTATTACTGCATTAATCTTGTTTTGACCCGTACAGTTGTCCATATGTAGAGCTACACAAACACATAAAAATAAAATACAATTAACAATTTCTCTTTTGATTGAAGAATCGTATAACAGCAGTCATACTTATGAAGATGAGATTTTTATCTTCTGTGGTGTTTCCCTTTTGATTTTTATACACATCATTAAAGTTGCAATTCATCAAAAGGTTAATATGTCAAGTCCATGTAATGGCCCTTAAGTAAAAAATAATAGCTATAAGTGTGAGCAAATAAAACTTAAAGGCACATGACATATGGTTGCATCAAGAACATTGTAAAGTATTCGATTACAATTTTAGTGACATAACCAGACATTGGATAACTAAAAATTAAAGCTAAATTCAATGTCCAACTTGCACTAATTATTAATTGTTCTTACCAGATGATTCACAACAAATACCAAAACAACCACATTTTCGAGGTGTCTTAAAGTATATTGCCCCAACTTCTTGCACATAATGAGGATAAAAGATCTGTCGGGTGTAATCAAAGCTGTAATGTATGACAGTATCACTAGCACATGGAGTCTGACCTGAAAAAATAAAATTAATATTGCAATTTGTGACAAAATGAATAAATATTGACTAATTGTGCATTTACATTTACATGATTTAAATAATGAAATAGTAAAAATATTATAATTTAACTAGTTAATACTTTCAATTATAAGCATATACCTGTAGAAACATTTTTTGTTCTCAGTACCTCTTGATTGTTTCTCTATTGGCAGAGATGAACATTCATTCTTGGAAAATTCACACTGACGTCTGTAGTGATCTGTCTGACACTTAACAGTTTCAATATGATTTTGATACATAGTCATTTTTTTATTTTTGTCTTCTTCGCACAGATTACCACTATTCTGAATGGTATGTACATGTTTCTGACATTTATGACATAAATCTGTAGAAAGTTTCATTACAATCAGATATGGACAATGCTCCAACCACAGTTTTTTAAACTCAGATAGGCACATATTCCTGTATCCGTTTGCCACACCAACTTTGTTATATTCTGCATGAATGTCTGCTTTGTTTAAATCAGACAGCAGGAGGATGAATTTTTTTATTCCAAAACCTGGACATCCTACCAGGCAATGGCAGACCATTCTGTTGTCCATACATGACAAGGAATTGTTTGATGACAGAAACATCATTTAATGTAAGAGCATGTTTAGGTGTCTGCCCGACACTGCCATGGACCCTTGGATTCAAACCATCCACTTCCAATGACTTGAAAATCCGTTCCACAGTTTTGTATGACACACCATGTGCACAAGCAAAAGTTTCATGACAAATACGAGTGCCATGAAAATAATAACTATGGCGGTTCCTTGTCCTGGAAGCATGATTCTTGTATTCAGTGTTATAATTGTCATTTTGATGATGATACAATTGGAATTTAATAATTAAATCAAGTTCATTTTTTTATTTTTCTAAACATGATCTTCTAAAATCAACAATTTCATCCCACACTACAACATTGTTTACCATCATGCAAACTTTACACTGGCAGCCCTTTGATTTAAAACCAATTTCCTTCAAGTTTTCACTATCCTGGGACTCATTGCATTCATCTATCACTGAGGAATTAATTTCAATATCACAACAATCTGACTCATCACTATCTGAGTTCAAATCAATGTTAGGATAGGCAACGTTGGCAAAAACAGAGTGTCAACACATTCGAGTTCACTTGCAAAATTAGAATCAAACAGTTTATACGGAATTGTACTTGCACACGAATTTTGGCTCGTTTGGCTAATAAAAGGCTGTTCATCATCCATAATTCACAAAAATAAGAAATACCACAATGATAAACATATTATTTAAGACTTGACAGCTGTCAGACTATCAAATGAGAAATGTCATCGCCGCCAAAAATCACTTCCGGTTTCACATTAGATCATGAGTGATAGAGAATAAACGATTGTACAATAATGACAAAATGACGAAATTCAACAACATGATAAACATGCAAAGTAAACAATATGTAACAAACCTCAGTTGGTAAATGCCTTGGATCCGACGAGTTATTTATAAAATATCGAAATTTTGTCAGTTGTAAAAGCGCTTGATTCAGCTTCCGTTCCGCTTTGATGAACACGAGTAGTAAAGGGGGGAATAATCCGATAATAAACATTATCGTCATCGATCGCAAACGTATCACTCCATGTCAGTGTCGCATAAATTCAATATATTCTTTCTATAGTCCATTTTATAGTGTTTTGAACTCATAAGAACATTATACTTAACATGCCGTGATTGAAAAAAGTGCGTCAACTTTGACGACATTTTCCCGGAAAATGACGTTCGATAGTTAATGGGACAAAATGGCGCGCCACATAAACGCACAACCACATACGAATATGGATACATACACAAGCATAGTTTACATAGATACGGATGCATACACGATAACATTCTTAATTAATTATTTTTTTTTTACCTATGAGACAGGGAAAGAAAGTCGAAGTTGTAACTATAAAAGAGAGTACAAAAAACGACTGGTTTATTCTGTAACAGGTTCAGTTCTGTTGTGAATCGTAGGACTCACGAGTGTGTATAATGTTTCAATATTTTGTTAGTACTTCGCGTTGTGTTTTCATAGATACAAAAAGATTCCAGTTCTCGTGTGTACTGGTCAATCACAGACCGAAATTACCTTTCAGACTAAATACACATAAGTGACAAACACATATATTCAAGGAGATGAGCAATATAATTCAGTTATGTAGATATGGACATGGACTGTAATATCGTTTATAAAGATTACACAAAATATAATAAATGACTGATATATGAATTAGATGTCGACAGAGAAAGACGGTAATAATACCGTTTATAAAGACAATACAAAATATACCAAACGACTAATACAATGAATTAGATATCGACAGACGGTAAGAGTACCGTTTATAAAGATAATATAAAACGTAACAAAACGAATGATATAGTGTATAAACACTAGAAGTAGCGGAAAAATATTTTCCAAAAAGGGTGTCTAAGCCTAAGCCTAGAAAGTTCACTGACCTGACGGTCAGCAAGCCTAGTTAGCCCGAGAGACGGATGTAACGGCTTTATATATAGATATGAGGTAAAGGGTCTGGACGCACTTCGCGTCTATATATATAGATATGAGGTAAAGGGTCTGGACGCACTTCGCGTCTATATATGTAGATATGAGGTAAAGGGTCTGGACGCACTTCGCGTCTATATATAGATAAAAGGGTCTGGTAGCGCTTCGCGTCTACATGAGGTAAAGGGATAGTTTGTCAAAAGAAGTAATTATTCACTGGAGCATTCCATGTTTACTATTGAACTGTTTGAAAGGGAAAATGACAATCCCTCCACTATTAGCCCTATTGAAGAGTTTTCTCTTCAATCTAGTAATGCCATACAGTTTATCATTTTCTCACTTCTGGTCGAAACTGATCTTAACAACACTGAAAAAAAGTGGTGAAAACTTTCAATGTTGTACTTGGACAACAATCATCTATGAAACAGAAGACTTTAACTATTGATGAGCGTGATGTAGCAATACTTACAGCATAAGACATATTGTACAATTTAATTTGCCAGCATCTCAATGCTAACGAGTATTAATTTCCAAATAGTATGGAAAAAAGTGATGTGAAAAATATGGTAATAAAGCTGACTGATGTTATGTGATATCTGGATGGCAACACCCAAAAGATCTTGGTACAATTAATTTGAATGATTAAAAGAACATATTTGATACGTTTTATGCATGACTCATGCCCATTAGAAAACATTTTACGCTATTATAATCCATTCTTTCATCTTGTCTGAACCCCAAGGTTGCATAGTGCTAGCAGAGTCTTGTTAATGACTGAAATTGTTATAACACTATTTGTTATAGCACTATATGTACTTCCCTAACCACTAGATGTAGCTACAGTTAGCATGCAGTAAAATCAGATGCTGATGATTTTCATCAAGAAAGGCATTCATCTTCATTTTCCTGCATTCATACGACAACACAATTATATATATACTGAATAGCATGTGGTTCACATTTCATTTTTTTAAAAAAAATTCTCCCACTTCTTGATAGCAAATTTCTTCATATATTCCTGAGCAGTAATCTAAATCACAGTCTTCACCTGAACTCTCAGCACAATCCGACTACTCATTTATATAATAGCAAGATTTATTGCTGGACCAATATTTTTTGTAGACTCAGTCTACAAGTTACTGTTTTCTTGCTGACTGTTAATTATTTACTTGTTTTTATTGACTATGTTGAAATTGTTGATAAATCATACAGCACAGTAATTTAATGATTTAGTGGCTGAACATTTTGCTCAAAATAGCAGTTCAATGTTTATATTGTAATTTTCACAAAAATGTTGCCAATTTATGTAAAAAAAAACATTAAAGAAAAAAAATCCCTACCTACCGAACCATATTTTTGGGGGCATGTAACTGGAAACAAACCTTTTTTTTGTTTAGGCCTGACCAAATTTTAGAGGCCAAAGTCACACTTGGTGCTTAAGGGCAAAGTTGGCATGTTTTACCTTGTCTGGACTGTTACTTCTTTCAGTTTCAAAACAACATGGCATTATTGTTGTCTTTGATGAGACGGTGTGTCATGCCCAAGACCCAGCTATCTTAAAGGTGAATGTCACACAATTATGGATCAATTTTTCAGGACGATAACAAGTACTGTCTTGGCAGGCTCGACATGTTGCCATTTTGTGACTTCTAGTTATTTATTTATGTGACAGATTTGTTACATGTGATTGATTACGTTTCTGAGTTTCTGCACAATTATTACCTGTTGAGAATACAAAACATAACAGTCTTAAAAGAAATTAAGCTGTCATTTTCAGCCATCTCTATTGATTGATTGATTCATAAATTTTAGGTGTGATTATTGAAATATTTTCTTGTCAAATTTCTTGCTTGCTAGATTTTTAGCTCACCTGAGCACGTAGTGAACTGGTATCACTCTATCATGATATAACTGTGGGGCTTTTTTTCCCTTCTATAGCAAGAGCCATTTATAGGCATCTTCCCCTCAGGAAAAAATCTTAAATTCATACAGATTTCCCCTAAAGTTCAGTTTGCATCAAGTTCTTCCTTCCCCTTTTGCAAAAATGCGGTGTTATTTTTCCCCTTAATTTAAGAAAGGCCCCATCCCCTACCCTTGAAAAAAAGCCCTGAACTGGTGAAGTGCCAAATGAAATGTTTCTCAAATAAGGAGTTCAATCTATCAAACAGATGCTTGTTACTTCAGCCATGTATTATTGCTGCTAACACTGAAGTAAACACAGACATAGATCATGCTGTAAGTAAAATAAACAGCCGCAACAACTTCAACTCGTTTACTTTTTCTAGCTAAGTGTAATTTTTATTTTTTTTTAAATCGTTCTACAGGCTTAAACACCTTGAACACCGCAACAGTGTATGCTTGTTTGTAACATTTGTACACTATTATGGGAAACATGCATGAAAATTAGTCATTTAACTGTTTCAAAAGAACAATTTTGCAATGCATAAAGACTTGCTGAAATTTATTAGAGAAATGGGTGTGCTCAATTGGTTAAAATTACTGAAGAATTATTCTTAAACTATTTGTGTAAAATCATGTGTGTGTTATTGGGTTGGTTTTCCAATGCCAACTATGTAAGGTAAAAAATCTCTGCAGTATTTCATGGCTTGTATTAGGATATAAAGATTGTGCATATTTTTGCATATTGTTGATTGTGATTTATTTATGATACTGTTCATATAGATCTGTTGTTTGTAAGATCTTGTTTGAATGTGAAACTAGTATTTGATACTAAGATAAGAGAAAGTCTCTTTTAATACATTCTGATATTTCTGATGTGTAAACTATAGCTGTAGAAATCAAATTGGTGTGTGAATTATTGTGGGGTAACATACATGTATTGGCATGGTTGGATAATTCAAACATTGCCTAAGAAGATGCTGTTTTACATTTTGAATTAAATTAGGTTATTGAGAAATATGGACATTAAAATATGTATTCCCTGTTCATCTGTAAATTTTTTGCATGAATTTGTACATTGGAGACATTGTTCTAATAAGATCTTGATAGTGCAATTTTAATGACTAGCATTTGATTCTACTAGTAATGGTTCCTTAGATCAAACTGTTGGTAATTATGATCCTTGTAAGCAAAAGACTTATGTTGAAAACAGGTTGTAAAGTTAAAATATTAATCATAACGAAAATCATTCCTGTTAAAGATGTATAATTATGTAACAAATGAAAAATGAACACAAACTGAGCATTCCACAGTTGATGGAACGATATGATGTCAATACATTGAATGTATCATTACAAAACACAAATAACTACATACTCTATGGACAATGACAGAAGAAACTATGTATCCTTGTTAAACAGATTATCTTGAACAAAACTAGTTTTTTCAGTACATGAAATTTCACATCAGAATGTCAAGAAGAATTCTAATTGATACAATTAGAGCATAAATACTCGAAGATATGTTGGTTGTTTCACAATATTTAGCAACACACAATACTGTACTTGATTTCTTGCCTAAACACAAACACTAATCATGATTAAACACTCTGGTTCAGTCCTGAAACACCATACTGGACATATTACATATATTTGTATTATATCTCCATAAGTAAAATCATGACTAGTAAATGTCACTTTTCCATGTTTCACTCCTCAATTTATCAAATTTTATAAAGTACTCTATTCTCTAACCAAACTTTCAAGTATCCAGAATTCTACTCATCACCTCAGAACAAGGTAAAAGTAAGAGTGTTTTTTCAGTTTCATGTAGTCTGTATCCAGTGGTCCAGGATCACATGGTATACGTTTATTCCATCATCTTTGCTGTCCTCATCATTGTGGATGATTTAATCGCAAAAGATACTTCCTGAAATTTAATAAAAATGTCGTTTATGCTGATATTTACAATGAATATTATTTACTTCATATCATGTTTAATGTAGAAATGAGTAGATTCAATTTCTGCCCAGAAACACTGTTCCTACCCTGACATATAAACACCTCTGTCAGTGCCTTGGTAAAATTATAAGTTTGAGGTAAAAAGTAACACAATAAAATGCAATTTTACAAAAGTAAACATTGACAGTTTACGTTTTAGTTTATACTCTAGTGTGAGGGAAACAATGTTAATCGAATTCACTCAAATTAGAAATGTCAATAATTCATTATTTTGATGGTTTCTTTTCACTTTGAATACAGAGACATATTTGTTATACATGTAAACTTGGAAGTTTACCAGTATTGAAATTAAAGTTCAGTGTAATGAACATAGATTGGTACCCAGTCTGGACTATACACATAGTCTGACAATATTAAGATTTTTAATAAAATCATAAAAGATTAAAATGATTAAAACTGTAAAATAATAAAATAATAAGATAAGGTAAAATCATAAAAGAATAAAATGATTAAAACTGTAAAATAATAAAATAATAAGATAAGGTAAAATCATAAAAGATTAAAATGATTAAAACTGTAAAATAATAAAATAATAAGATAAGGTAAAATCATAAAAGATTAAAATGATTAAAACTGTAAAATAATAAAATAATAAGATAAGGTAAAATCATAAAAGATTAAAATGATTAAAACTGTAAAATAATAAAATAACAAGATAAGGTAAAATCATAAAAGATTAAAATTATAATAAGATGTAAAAAAGTAAAATTGTAAAAGATTTGAAGTTTAAAAAGATAAAATGATAGAAACTGTAAAAGAATAAAATAATAAAAGAGTAAAAGTAAAAAAGGTAAAATCATATAGGATTAAACTGATAAAATCATAAGAGACTTACAGAATTCTCCCTCTTTGTTGTCTCAGCATTGGCAATTTTGTTTGACCTAGTTGATGCTTTTTGTCGATTGGTCATCTTGTATTGACTCTGTTAGTCATTGACACTATTCAGGACAGTCCTCCCACCATCTGTAGGAATAATAAACATATCGTTTAAATATTGGATAATGAAGTCTACATTGCATGATAAAATCTGCATTCACATCCATGTCTGAGCTGTTTGTGTTTACTTCCATTCCTTCTAATATCTTGGACATACATTGGTCCCACATATTATTCAACAATATTGCAGAAAAAATCCGTAAAAACAGTCAATTTAACCACAATACAATGAAATTATCGACAGCAATTTTATCAAAGTTAAATAAATGAAATAAAATTAACCGACTTATTCAGTATAATAAGTCAAAATTAATTAAACAGCTTAAACAGAATCATAATAGAAGAGGTAGACGGTAATTCATACCTTATATATCATCCACACATTCGGTCAGTCTCTGGGTGACCACGTGACACGTGAAGGTCCACTAACAACCATCCTAGAAACAAAACACACGTCATTAAAACTATATTATTGGATTTCGTACAAATATCACTGGAACCACTGTATGCACTATTCATTTATATAATCTTATTTACATAAATAAGTCTATGCACAATCTCCAAATAAGTTAAAAAAGTGAGACTGTATTACAAATAGTACTTTTCACACAATCCGTAAATTACACGACTGTGTTAACAGAACAAAAAATAAATTCACACTACAACAAATTTCTTATTAAATTTATTCATATCACTTATGTATTCTATACTAACGTTGATGTAGTTCATACAAATGTTTAACACTTCCAAAAACATGATGTTCATCGTTCAAGTGGTGTCTATCATCTGATCACAGGTATGTGTACACAATAATCACCTGAAAAATACACGTGATTTTGCATAATTCATTCAAATTCACAAAGCATGCCCGCCCTAAGGGTCTCTTAGTTCAATAAAATGTGTTCATTAAGATATTTGGTCACATAAAACACACATCTACACATCTATTACATCTACACACAACTTAATCCTTGTATTATTACACAATATAAAGCATGCTCTAATTTTTAGTAAACTACATTCATCGGATTATTATAAATATGCAATTTTATGGTTGAGTGAATGTTAAAGATAACACGCTCGCAAAGAGCATCTTTACGGGGATTCGTAAAACATCGTATAATTCCGTTTACCCCGTTAATTCCGGAGAATAAGGGTAGTTCTATGTGTTTTGGTCATGGTTAGCGCACACGTTTTAATTAAGTACGTATAAAATGCTATCATTTCGTCTATGAACATTTTCTCCTGCGTTGTTAAAAATGCCGGACAAGTTGAATGTCTGATGTGTCTGTTTATTTGATTCGTTTAATTACACGCTTAGTATGATGAACGATTTGTCTTTAAGTTCTTACGATTTTTGTGGGAAAATGCGAGGAACAATTACGCGCTGATCCTTGTGATTCTACAAGTCGACAGTACAGCTTACATCTGATGATCCATTAATTGATCAAAATTATACTAGTTAATTTGTGTAAATAAAACCTTTTTCATAAACCATCTTTGATGAAATCTGACGAAAATTCAGAAGCAAAGTAAGATAACAGATGAACAATCTATAAATTATTGTCTTAAGCTTTTAAATGATATTTTCATTGAATCGCCTCCGATCTTGGAAAAAAATACTCTTCTTTTGACTTTTATCGTCGTCCCGAGCAGACCATAAATGAAAACAGTTTGCGTACATATAGAATAGAATACCGTTCGTATCGGACAGTCAAGTCCGTGTGATATATCATATAATATATAATTCATGTTTGCTTTCAATATAATTGTAATTCAATAAATAAAACTGGGTATGACTAGATACCGAAAAGAGGCTCTTTTCGCGAAAATAACTTTCGGTGTACGAAAAGAGCCCATAAAAGTCATTTTAATGCATTATTTTGAAATTTAACTCGATAATTACGTGTGACATGATGAAATACTCGTAATCTATGATTATTATTCGGATTATTTGAAAAAAAACTTGACTTTGTATCATTTTTTCTTTCAGATTGCGACTGGCTTACGAAAAGAGCTACATTCGGTCTATGAAAAGAGCAGATCAAAATCATGTTAACGTTTTATTTTGGAATTTAACTCTATAATTACGTGTATCTTGATAAAATACGTTTAATTGATAGTTATAACTAGGAAATCTGAAAAATTATGACTTTTTGTCCCTTTTTCTTTCAGAATGTGGCTGGCTTACGAAAAGAGCTACATTCGGTGTACGAAAAGAGCCCATAAAAGTCATTTTAATGCATTATTTTGTAATTTAACTCGATAATTATGAGTGACATGATGAAATACTCGTAATTTATGATTATTATTAGAATTATTTGAAAAAACTTGACTTTGTATCATTTTTTCTTTCAGATTGCGTCTGGCTTACGAAAAGAGCTACATTCGGTCTACGAAAAGAGCCCATAAAAGTCATATTAACGCTTTATTTTGAGATTTAGCTCGATAATTACGTGTGTCATGATAAAATACACTTAATTTATGATTATTATTCGGATTATTTTACAATGATGACTTTGTATCATTGTTTTCTTTCATATTGTTACTGACTTACGAAAAGAGCTACATTCTGTCTACGAAAAGAGCCCATCAAAGTCGTGTTAACGTTTTATTTTGAAATTTAACTCGATAATTACGTGTATCTTGATGAAATACGCTGAATTTAAAGTTTTGAGTTTAAAGCCGGACTATTTTACAATGATTCTTTTTTCAGCTATTATTGTCATGATTGTGAATCTTATCTGTATGTATAACTATTTGCTGGGACCAATATACATGTGTATATTGGTCCCAGCTATTTGTAACCTTTTTCATGTTATTTCATTCTTTTATGTTCAATTGAACTTTATGTCTTCGCCATAATATTTGTAAATGGCCAGAGGCAATTTATTATTGCTGGTTATGCCAATAAACTTGAAACTATTTTCTATAGAAACGTGAATTATACTAAAACCAAAGATCCGTATGAAATGATGGTGTTGTGCACTATAAATACATACGAGTAATAACTTTAACTACCATATAAGCAGAATGCGTCTGGCTTACCTCACAAAAGATACAGTGGTCATCACAATCCTCTAAGCACACGGGACAAACATATATCTGCTCCGACATAATGCACGTAAAATAACACTGATATAATCCAAGTGACACTTAATGTTCTTTTATGACAGAAAATATTCAGTTTTTGAAAATGCACGAATGTTACACATATAATTTATATGAATGAACTTTTTTGTGAAGAGTTTTGAGTTTGTTTACCCTCGCCTCCGGGTTATTCCCATATGGGCGAGCATTCACTATCTTTAACAATAAACTATGGTATGAAATATAGCCTGTTTTTATAAAAACAATATTTTAAAACAATCTAATAGGGGTAGGCTATTTTAGTGAACGTTTGTATGTGTGTCTATTTTTTAACTTAGTATATAAGAACTATTATAATATACTGCTTTATTCTATTCCTTTTTACAGAAAATAAAAGGGGGATCTATATTGTTATATAACTATTTTGTTTTATTAATTTGTTGTGTTGTTCTTTACTTATTTTGATAAAACTATTCTGATTTACTGCTTCTTTAATATAACTTATAATTAACTATTGTATTTCATAACTTGATTGATAAAAAAGGGAGGGATCTGTGTTATTTTGTTTTATCTATTCTGATTTAAATTCTGGGAATGGGATTTATAGCTATTTTATTTTGTTTTTTGATATAGCTATTTCTAGGATTTTATTAAAAATGACTTGTTTTATTCTATTATTGCTACTACTGAACATAGACTACCATCCTGACATTCATATAACTGGATTTATTATAATTAAAGAGATAAAAAGTTTTTGCCCACCTGGATACCATAGTAAATAAGTACTTTCCGATATGTGGTTTGCATTCTCTTTTACAACATATATAAGAGGATGCAAACTCTTGAGTGATTCTGATATAGCGTGTACTTCATCTAGGGATCAGAATCACTTGTTTTTTTTGCGGCCAGCCGCATTTATAAAAGTATGATGAAGTCTTTGATACATACCGGAAAGTATGATGGTTTCAAAAATAACCCCCAGAACCTAAATTACAATTATTTAATTAAATCTATCTTTAAAAAAACGAATAATTCAGGACTGGTAGTCATTAAAAAAATTGTTCACCCTCTGTATAGTAATTAAAACAATAATTAAAATAGTAAGGGATAAAAAATAATGTCTTCTGGGGGGGGGGGGACAAAAAACGGCTAACTTTTAGGGCCATAAAATAACTAAGTAAAAGGGGACAAAAAGTGATAACTGGTTTTTTGTGAATGTAGTACCAATTTATTATATACCTTCACGAAAAACAACAACAAATCTTGTTTAACCGGGGTTTTCTTTTAATCTTTGTGGAATGTCTTTAAAGAAAACAATACATCAAACAAATCATGATGTTTAATTTATTTAATTATGTGCAAATCACTGATGGTGTGATAATCCAATTAAAAGATCATCGGTCATCAACTGTAATTAACATACCAGTACACATTTGATATATTGATAATCCAATCAAACGGAGTATATTTGCTAATCGCTACTAGTTAGTGGCACGTGTGACAAACGTGCAATATTCTCCGAAAGTGTGCGTTGTTCAATTCTTGGTATAATTTATTAAGTTTTGTAATAATTGCGATGAATATTAAAATGTTAAAATTAATAATGTTTGATCCAAGATTTGATAATATAAAACACACATTTGGATGATAAATTGTTGCATTTAAACAAATTTGCAAGGTTATTTTCGCATCGAAACTTCATGCTCTTTTCTGGTCCGGCTCTTTTCGTAAACCAGTTTCCGTCTCTGAAAAAAAATAATTTTCAAAATTTTAGCGGCATTTATAAATTGTATGTATTTCATCATGGTAAAGGTACTCGCTGGGTTTATATTAATAATAAAATCATTATAATGACTTAGATGGGCTCTTTTCGTGATCCTGATTTGCTAAATACAATGAAAACAGAGTCAAAGTCTTTTTTTTTTCAAATAATCCGAATAATGATAAAAAATTACGAGTATTTCATCATGTCACACATAATTATAGAGTTATATTACAAAATAATATGACTTTTATGGGTTCTTTTCGTAGACCGAATATAGCTCTTTTCGTAAGCCAGCCACATTCTGAAAGAAAAAATGACAAAAAGTCATAATTTTCCAGATTTTCCCAGTTATAACTATCAATTAAACGTATCTTATCAAGATACACGTAATTATAGAGTTAAATTCCAAAATAAAACGTTAACATGATTTTGATCTGCTCTTTTCATAGACCGAATGTAGCTCTTTTCGTAAGCCAGCCGCGATCTGAAAGAAAAAATGATACAAAGTCAACATTTTTCAAATAATCCGAATAATAATCATGGATTAAGCGTATTACATCATGGTACACGTAATTATCGAGTTAAATTTCAAAATAATGCATTAAAATGACTTTTATGGACTCTTTTCGTAGACCGAAAGTTATTTTCGCGAAAAGAGCCTCTTTTCGGTATCTAGTCATACCGAATAAAACTAGTCCAAATTTTGGCCTAATTTGGCATATGTGTTGGCCTTGTGACTTTTTGAGCCAGCATCAGCTTTTATCTAGCAATTTCAAGCATAGCTTGTTTCTTGCAATCAAAGACCTAAACTACACGCAGCAAGATCAGAAACTTCTCGTAAGCAATTGATGAATTCCTCACGACAGATGTAATTTTGCGAGAACGAATGAATATGTTAATAGTGCTCTTGAGTCTTGTTAAAAGAATTGATCAGTTTAAATCGAAATATAAGATTTTCTAATTGGGTCAAGTGACAAATTTGATAAGCAATTGTGTTTAAGTTTATATTGGCGATATTTTGTAATGATCCAATTTAAATCTGTTTATTTCTATGAAGTTAAAATGCCACTCATTCACACATTTTGTCATACTCCACATATGTATCAGGATAACTCGTATTCATTGGCTGTATGTTAATTCATATTTATACAGACATCGACACTTTATTGTTTGCTTGTATTAACAAATATATATTCCTGCGGAGTGAAGTCATTTTATAACGACTAAATTTTCATTAAGGACCAGTAACTTAATTCAATTTAAAGTTCTGCTATATTCGCAATACAATACAATACAATACAATACAATACAATACAAGAGTCGGTATATATACAACTCAACAAACATTAGCTATGTATAGCTATTGACCGACTAAATAATATAATGGTTACTTTGGTTTCTTTTGTGTATCCAAAATGCTGTAAAACTTGGATTATTTAGTATATAAAGAAACATGAAGCAAACTCTGAATCAACATTTTATATATATTTATGTACACCATTTCAGGCCAAATTTCAGATATGAATCTCAGTCTGATAATGAAAATGAAATAGTACAGGGAAAGAAACGTGTTTAAAAGGTTTCTTCCAAAGGGCACCTCCCTACAGCACCAGCAAGTGCAACTTACTTCGGCGGTTCCCAGAAAGAACCTACCAGCTGCTCAGGTAGCCCGTAAGGACCCACCGTAGACGCGATTCGGCTACGTAATTTTTTGATGCCGACTACGACACTTTATTCGTCAGAAGTTTATCAAGTTTGCTTGAAGCACCAAGGTTTCTCAGAAAGTAGAGTTTTCTAACATTATGTAATGGATTTTTTATTTTTTTGGTAAGGATGTTGCGAGTTAGCATCATTAGTTTCACATTTAAGCGTTGTTATGACCTGACATGTTTTGCTTTGTGAGTTTTCTAGATGGGCGCTACCCCCACCAGAGACGTATAATAATATTTTTATACGTCTCTGCCCCCACCCACTCGATTTGCCTCACGTACCTAAGATTTCTATTTTTCACTTTTCTATGGAAATATTGAATGTATTGTTTATTCCTAGACTTACAATAAGTCTCTATGTATGCTTAATACAGTTTACTAGTAAATAGGTTGAATATTAAGTTAATTATTTCAAGGGAGTTATCTGCAATTACCTCTTAAGCTGGTACCCGTTGACTCTGGTGTACTGCAACTTGGAACGGGGACTAGTTTACTCTTTTCCAGTAATAAACTGGTACCCGTTGACTTGGTACCTTTGGTGCTCTGTAACATGGAACGGAGTTGTCTTTCATGTACATCTACATAATACTCCCGATCAATCAATACTGATTATAACTGTTGTCAGGTTTTGATGCTTCTTTGGATAAATCTTAAGTTTTTTTTTTGCCTTGAAGGTGATGTTATGGTGGGTACAGTTCAGGTCTTTTGGAATAGTTACTACAAGGTATTTAGCAGTGCTTGCTGATGTTAGTGCTTTTCCATGAAGGGTGTATGGGAAGATCACTGGGTTCTTTTTTCGGCTAACCCCAAGCACCTCACACTTGTCTGGGTTGAACTCAATAGCCCAGTCTTGTTCCCAAAGTTCTAGTGTTTGAAGGTCATTTTGTAATATGGCTGCATACATAGTGTCATCGGCAAATGACCAAGTCTCACTTTTGGTTGTTTCAGGCAAGTCATTAATATATGCCAGAAACAGGCAGGGTCCGATGACTGAACCCAGGGGGACACCTGATGGCACTGGCAAATGGTCAGAGGTATGACCTTCAACTGCAACCCTTTGGCTGTGGTTGCTAAGAAATGACCTAATTTAGGTAGATACCTGTTAATTAACACCCATATTTTTTAGTTTGAGGATTAGCTTGTGATGGTTGACTTTGTCAAAGGCCTTTGAGAAATCCATCACAATGACATCCCTCTGTTGTCCATTATCTAGACTTTCAAAGACTTCTTTGGAGAAACTCAGCAACTGAGTTTTGCAACTACGTTTAAACCTAAAACCGTATTGGTATGGACTAAGGATACTGTGCTCATCAAAGTAAGTCATCAAGTTTGTGACTATGATGTGCTCCATTAATTGATAGGAAATGCAAGTGAGGGATATTGGTCTGTAGTTGCTGGCTTTAGATTTATTGGGGGAGGATTTAATGCATGCTTTCAAATCTGTTTTAGGCTTAATGGCTGTGGCTGTGAGAAAACAGACTCAAACTGTTTGCTTAGGATATTTGCTTTATCCTTTGAGTTAGTGTGAGTTTGGTCTTCAGACTTGAGGGGTGCTACTCCACAGTTTTCAGATTTTTTATGCTTAAAATCGTAGAATTTTTTGTTATGACCTGGTTGGGAATCCCCATTCAATATAGCTGACTCTAAGTATGACCAATACGAGTTTCGAATTTTTCTTTGGATGATCGCCCTTAAAGTGGGGATCGGATTTAGGAACTTCATTTTTCTTTATAAATTTGGCAAACAATTTGTCACGTTTCCGTATTTGTTTTAGTGTGTCGGTAATAACCCAGTGGAGATTTGTTTATGTTTGGTAATTTTAGTTGGTATATACAAGCCACAGAGTCTATGGAGTTCATGCTTAAAGTTGGTCCAGGCCATGTTTGGGTCTGTATGTTTGCAGTCCCAGAACTTACTGGAAAATTTTTCTATTCAGATTTCATTTATAACCAGTTGTCCGTCTTATCGCAGTGGATTTTCCTTTTAGGTTGATCGGGATGACCTCTATTTATACTTAATTCCTGGAAAATGATATCATGATCAGAATTTCCTAAGCTAGGGAGGGATTTGACATTAAATACCAGGGAGGGTGGATTAGTAAGGAATAGATCTAGGACATTATTATTTCTTGTGGGAATTTTAACCATTTGCTCAAGATTGAGACTGACAATATTTCCAAGGAAGTTTTCGTACACAGCTTTAAATTTACAGGAGTTCTTGAGAGATTCTGATGATCAGTCTATGTCGGGCATATTTAAATCACCTGCACACCATATAATGTCGTTTTTTTTTACTTTCTGCAAGGACAACCACAACTGAGATAATGCATCTGGATCATTTTCATGGGATTTGTAGAATGAACAGACATAGATATTTCGGGAACCAGGTATGCTCAATTTGGCCCAACAGATATTACAATCTGTTTTGAGATCAGGCTGTTCCTTACTCAATAGGGTTCTTTTCACAGGACTTCCCCCCTTGACTGTATGTTCTGTCATCCCGATAGAGTGTGAAACGTTAACAGTCTGGGAGTATCTCAGCAGTATGGATGTCTGATTTGAGTCAGGTTTCACTACAGCAGATTATATCACGCTTTACCTGGTCGATCATCTGATGTAATTCAGGGACTTTATTTTTGATTGACCTACAATCTATGTTAAGGACAGTTATGGGTTGTTGTTTATTGATTAAAGCCTTTTTAGGTCTTGTACTGGCCCTAGGTTTGGGATTTGGGGTAGGAACTTTTGATTTTGGGGTGGATGAGGCTTGAGGTAGGGGGCGATGATCTATGTTCCGGCCTGAATTTTTCTTTGACCATTATTATTTCATAGATTTTCTAGTCCTTGTTAGCAATAGACAGGTTTGATTTTTGTCTTTTCAGTTAATCATTCTTTCGTTCGTTCTTATTTATGACACAACTTTTATGTACATGATCTCCCAAGGAATTAAAATATCTAACATAATGCATATTTTATTCATTGCTGTCATAATTGTTGCTGTCTGCTAATGAAGTAGGCTTTTTCTTGAATGAAACATTAAAATCTATTTCATGTTGATGTATTTTGTGTGTTTGACAGATTGGGACACTAAAAATTCATTACCTTGGGAGAGATCTGGCATGAGTTCTGAAAGTAATATGTAGCATCTTGACAAAAGTGGATGGAACGTAGATTGTGAGTGTCCAGATGGTATTACATTACCAATGAATGATGATAATGATATCAGAGATGTAGATAAAAAGTTTGGAGACAAAGAGGTTGCAGACTTGTTGGTAAGCCAGTAATTTAATGAATTCCTAATGATAGTGCTGTATTTATTGATATTAACAGCTGCCTTGATGCTTAGTGGAAAATTGACCTGACTAAATCTTGGTTTATCTTTCTATATCAGTAGTATCTAAACTGGTACTTGATTGTGCAAACCCAAAATTAAAACCTGGTTAATTTGTGAATTAGGACAGCTCTTGTTCTGAAAGTTTTGTAAATGGTATAGCAGGGATAAAGTGTCCAGTCATGTTCTTCAAATTATGGGACAAAACACAGTTCCAAGGCATTATGTTGGTAGGCAAAGTATTTCAGTTAAATTACCAGACTTTTAAACTCATCTCTCAAGAATAATAGTCCTTGTTTGTAGTTAGTGGCTTTCCTAAAACATACGCATCAGTGCTTCTTTTTCTATGTAAAATACGAAATAAATAAATAAACGAGTCACTGCGTAGTTTCCATCTCTTGTAATATTCTACTTATTATGGCAAGTGTTGTCATCTTTGCAGTTACTGTACATTGCAGTTTTGACTATGCCCAACAGATATTTTATTCTCATTTTGAGCAATAAGTTGGGGCTTTATATTTCAAAACCCATGCAAATGAAATAATTAAAGTGATGATATTCATGACTGGTATGCTGAATATTTACATAACTTTAAAAGCTTATTTGATTTCTCTATAGGTTCCCAGATTTCCCACCTTATTGATAAATAGTTTGGCCAAGCAGTTGGAAAAGGTGCAAACAGTGTAATTTCCATGTTATATCATCATTTCTTACATCTGGGTTATGGTGTAAAGAATGTATTGCTTCTATGGGCAATTGTAGTGGACAAAATAAGAATAATACAGTAATAAGGTAATTATGACCCATAAAGAAGTATGGCTGTATGCGCATCAACACAAAAAAATGTCTGAACTACCGACTCTTTATATTTTTGGTCGAGTTACTATAAACTAGACTATTTCTTAACTAATATGAATTTAATGTATTGTTAAAATTCTTGATGAATATTCGGGCTTTCATTTGACACTTAAAACAGCATTTTGACTCTTGAAATCAGTAAAGTAAAGCTTTTGACTCTGAGAATTTGTACCAAAGGGTCAAACTTACAATAAAATTTGAAGGAATTTTGTTGACTCTTCAAATCATCAGCCAAGGTTCGTTTTTGACCCTCAACATTTGACTTCTTGTGAAAAGCCTGATATTGGGCACTTAAAACTGTTTGGACTGTTATTTCTGACTGTTTTCAGGTACCACTGACAATGCTTGTGATTTAACTTTCCAACCAGCACCAAATGAGAAAGAAATACAGTTTATACAGAATGAAATCAGGAACTATCTCCATCCTGATGTGGAAAGTTATCTTCTTGGGCCTGTTTTATCAACATGTCTTATGATGTCTTAACTCAGATTTGTTGTAAGTCACGTCGTAAGACACTGGATTTATGACAAAGGTGTTTTATCAACATTTGTCGTAACTGCGATGTCATAAATTGTCTCGTTTTAACTTTTAAGACAACTCTGACGCTGTCATAATGTGCCGTGGTTCTAAAATCTACATGTACGAATGTTTAGAGCCCCTATATACAGCAGTGGGTTTGAGGTCCTCTGAGAAGAGGAGGTTATGTCCAGATATCATATTTAAAGAGACAGTATAATTTACATATGGAGGATGTTAGAGGAAGAACTGCTCAACAATATGCACAGGTCTCATTCTATACCTGTACTGACGCAGGTAAATGTCTAATTTTTAAACCATTATAAATGTTATAAACCATTATAAACTGTTTCCATGCACATTCCGGCTTTATAGTCTTTAGCCGTAATAAAGGGGAGTCACCCCTACTGCATAATTTTGTTTACAGCGTTCTTGACGACGAGGTTTCATTCATGATAAGTTCATTTTGTTATTTATATTTTATCTATTCAATGAGACTAATTGTAAGAGATAACTTACAAGGCTTTAAAATGCTTTTCTTTTACATTAGACATGTTATTTTTAATTCTGCTATTACTTTCTAGACCCCGTGCTGTAATATAAACATGTTCCCCACTCTTAAGTGCACGATTCAATTTCTCTTAAGAAGAAAGTTGTCTTATTTCAGGTACTGATGGGCCTTAGATATCTAGCAAAAGGTGATTTTTTGTCTGAGGTCGCAGATTTGCTTGGAGTAAGTCGGTATCAGTTTGTTACATGTGTACCTTCAATACTACCATGCTGTCATGAGTGATCTAATTTAACTAGTTGTCAAATTCATAATGTGTTTATTGGTAATAATTACTGGTATGCTAATTGTTGCATAAAAGTTGTTGAAGGAAAGACTTAAAGATGTGCGTTGTTATATTGTGACATGTTTCAACATTTGCTACTTGTTGTACGCTAAATTCATGGTGGACATTCAGGGTTTCCCTTGTCATTTGCCAGGTTCGCAAATGGCAAAAAAATCTGCAAGTGGCGAAAAAAAAATCAAATTAAGCATACTTTTTTGTATCCCTGACCCTCCCTTCCGTACATGATGTGAAAATTTTATAATGTCCAGTGGAAACCCTGGTCAAACTATCGGCCACTATCATCCGCTCACTTATTTCCCTTACGTATTTATCTAAAGGTAGAAAAGCATATCATACATATATATGATGGTATCCTACACTGTCTGCCGGTCGTTTTTGTAAAACCTAGTCCATAGAGATTGGATAAGACCAGGACCAGATGAATCTGTGATTGGAATATTGTATAGCCCCTAAGTCGTTTTAAAGTTAAGTATACCACCTTGTTGTAATATTTAAATTTCTCTCTTTTAGGTCAAGCGCATGCAACATAATTACGAAGTTTCTAAGTGCTATCAACAAGAAAATGAAAAATATCAGGTAATGCATTTCATTACAGGGAAAAAGACACATTCAAGTCATACATAGTTCATCGTAGCCTGTCTTGCAATGCACAAGATTTGTCTGTGTGTGCATTTCAATACCTATCATTTGTTGATATGCCAGTTTTGCTTGAAATTAAAATATACCTCATAAATCACTTTCTAATGTCATAATGCAAAAGTTTTAATTTCCACAAATAGTATGTTATTAAATGTATTTGCGATTTTCCGTGCAATGAATAATTTTAATGCATTTTTCAGTTTTCCATGAGGCAGAGATCTGTTGGAGGTCAAGGCTGGTTTTTTCACCAAGTGCCACATACCAAATACTGTAGGTGCAGTTGATGGAACATTAATACCTTTAATTGCACATAATGAGGATGTTTTTGTCTGTAGGAAAGGGTTCCATGCCATATATGTGCAGGCTGTGGTTGATCACAAGTTGAGGTATTTTGCTAGTTAATTTGTGTTTGAAACATTTGTTCGTTCTTTTATTCTATAAATTGTTACTTTGCAGCACAAGTTAAAATTAAGACTGTTTCATGCTGATGAATTTAAAAGTCGTTATAAACGTTATGTTCCAGGTATCAGTTTTTGAAACAGAATTATTAGTGTCCTCACAGCATGAATCACGTACAAGTGCTAAGTGCATTTGCACTGAATGCAATTTGTATTGTTATGTATTTAAGAATGATTTTTGTGATCAAAATTTTGTATGTTATGAACATAAACAAATGAAAGATGCGGCAATATTTTGTTTACATAAGTGAATAGTTGTCATCTCTTTGTGTGCATGAAGTCTGTTCTTTATCTTTTCATACAGATTTACTGATTAGGTTGTGAAGTGGCCTAGTTCTACCCATGATGCATCTGTGTCACGAGAACAGTTCAATCAAGGTTAGCTATTCATTTAATTCTCATATGAACATTTACAAAGTGACAATTGAAGAGGTTGGATATGTTTATTTAAGTAAGTTTTGTGGAGTTGACATACTTCATGAAGAAAATCCACACAATGATACTACCTTGTATCTAAAACAAATGGCTAGACTCATACGAAATTGAAGTTTTGTCACAGATTTGTTTCTTATTACATATAATGTTTCCATTTTAATGTGATTTATTGGAACAGGTGAGTATGGAATATAATTTACAGTCACAGTAGTCTCGTCATACAGAATTAAAACAAGCAGAAATTGAATCTTTGTTCATTGTTTCGTTTTCACATTTACTGAATGTTGTGTCTGCTAGTGTACACATCACTTGAAATAATAAATAGTATGATAGTAAAGTTTTACAATGAATGTTTCAGAAATGATTCAGTATGTCCTATAAATTGTTTACAATACAATAACATGTTTATCATGTCAAGTGGTATGCTTATAAGTAACATCAGTGCATTCTGTGAGCAGCACTGTTTGCAATCTTGTTGTTTGTAAGATTAAATGCACTGCACAGGAGTTTTCAGTCATGACTGGAAATGGTAGATGGCAAAAAATAAATTTGTTTAGATGTTAGATTATAAAGGGTTAGTAAAACAAGACAATTAACATTCTACATGTGTTTTCAACTTTATTAATTCATTGTCACAGTGAAGGTGCCATACTATGATGATTTGTTGGCAGCTCCCCTTCATTTGTTCCTGAAAAACAAATATTTTGACATTAAAATAAGGTTTTGTTTTGGTGAAATGTTTCAAATAAATACAGTGCAAACTCTCCAGAACGGCCCTCTCTTGAGCAACTACCTCCCTTCAACAACAGCATGATTTTTCCTCACTGTACGATTTAACTACATGTATTAATTTTACCTCTTCAGAGCAACAACCTCTCAACAGCAACATAATTTTGCTTCTCCGAAAGGGTGTTTCTTTGGAGAGGTTGCACTGTATTATAATTTTAACTTAGTTTAGTAACTTTAGTTTTAAAACATTCCCTAATTTACCTGTCCATCTATGCATGAGTGCTCTAGCACTATTTCAGCCTCTTTAGAAGAAACATCAGTTGAACCATCTGATATAACTGATATAAATTACTGATAGGCTCTGTTAATTACATCATTATGTTCTTGTTTCCGTACATCAGCGATTGCACTAACAAACTTAGTGCAGTATTTATCAATATTGTTGGTCTGGCCAGTATCAAGTTCTTCGGCTGTGTCAAACTGACACAAATTCACATAATCGGTATATGGCCCTGCACACTTAGCTATGAAGTGTGCATTTCTAAATACAAATGTAAATGCATTAATTTTGTGAATGCTGCACTGTTCAACTTTTGCATCATTTTTCTTGCCTTGAGAAGACAATAATTTAGCTTTATGTTTCAATTTATTGTCTCTCTGAGGCACCATGCTTTTTCAAAGTTTGAACCTTAAAAATGCTACAGCCTGTAACAAATGGCCCACCTTGTCGTATTGAATACAAAATTTACATTTCATTACATTGTCTATGGTGTTGTACTCTAACCATTCAAATTCTGTTAACCAAGATGCTTTAAAAGAATTTTCCGTTTTTCTTTGTCATAATTACTGAGAAATTTCACTGATATACATATACTTCTGCATAATTAAATTTTCATCGATAGATGTTTGTCTTTTAAACTAGCATACTGCAGTAAGGTCTGCCAGTAATCTTGATGCTGTGTTGACATAAAATACTTTGCTTGTGAATTTTAGAATAGGATTTGATGGTAAAATTACAAACATTTTTTTTGTGAAATACCAGAACCTATATTTTCTTGAATATTTGGGACAAACAAATTAACATTCATATCAAAATTTCAGGGATCCCAACGGAATCTGCTTCAAAGAATCACAGGGATCATGATTTTTGAGATCCTCGAAATCCCAGGATCCTGTTCTAGTGAAATCCTGTAACATAAACAATGTAAGTGATTCATTAGCAATATTCAATGCATATTGTGTTTATTATCTTACGGATTGGTGTGCTTATTGTAATGCTAGATGTAAAGTTCTATTACTGTTTCCACCTGTAATCTTTCCAACATTAGTCTTCTGTATGTACCCACTGGCTGTTAGTCACCCTCTGTAGCATGCTTATCTGCACTGTAACATAGCTGCATGGTGAGTAGATGCTGTGCTTATTGATAAGGAATACAATGACAAAACTGCTTTAGGTCTTATATAAATTCAACAAAATTAAATAAAATCAACTCAACTTTAAAGTCTAAGTGTAGCAACTGTATTAAAGTAAGCTTGGATTTCTTATCAGCAGGACGTAATATTTAGGTTTAGCCACCATTTGAAGCTAACCAGAACATAATTTCAGAGTCGAAGTAATTGTTCTGGCAAAAAAGTGTTGGCAAAGTCTAAATTTTATAGTACTTTAACCATTTCAGCCACTAACAGGCTCTGTTAGCACAATGCAACCTTGAGGTTCAGATGAGGAGAACATACTTTCAATAACTGTATTCATATTAAGCAGGATATATAGACGACCATTTTGTTATGTATATTTAAATATATATGGAATATTTTATTGATATAATTCAGGTTATATTAAACCACATTTTTACTATTGTATATAGTTGAAAGAACAGCATATGCATACATGTATTTAGGTATTAAATGTTCACTCTACTTGCATAAAAATGCATCTATTCAGGTTATACTAAAACATATTCTTACTATATATTAACACAATTAAACAATCTACTTAAGTTACCTAATACTATTGATTAGAAACAAATTGGACAAGCAGTAATTATTTTAGAAACAATACTGTCCTCCTGCTTAGCTCAACTGGGAGAGCGTGAGATTTGTAATCATGGGGTCTCTGGTGTGATCCTTGGGCAAGGCAGAATTTCCCCGTGACAAGTCTTCGCGAAAAAGGCTAAAAAGTGCTGGACATTCGGTCATGCACCAGAAATATTTTGCCGGACCGAATTCAATAAAAAAGATTTTACGCCTTTTCATCTGGTTGTTTTTCTTCTTATCAAGGTACCAATTAAAACGTTTTTTTAACATCTGATTGAAGTATGCTTGTTGGAGAGAAGCACTCATGTTCATTATCGTAATTATAAGGCAAACCAGTCTAGTCATTTTTTATTCATACTCAGAATTACAGTAGAACCCTGCAAGCGGACCACCTTGTTTTTCAGGACACCCTGTTTCTTGGGACACTTTAAGAGAACAGATTTTTTCTTTGTTTGATGTCCCTATATAATTAGCATGATTATATGCTTGTTTTATACATAGTTGAAAGCGATCTTTGAAAATTGAGGGATCATGAATTAGTACATTAACACATCAATTGACTGTATATCCAATCTTTTATTGAAAAATAAATGTTCTTTGTTGTGACCCATTGTCAAAAAATATTAATAATGAGTAAAGACGTTTGTATTTTGTGTGAAAACGTCATGTTGGCATTTATTTGAAGTTAATATATGGCCCTTTTGCTTTGAAAGTATTAAGGAAAAGTATCAAAAAGCAGCAATGATGAAATGGGGTCAAAAAAAGAACAAAAAAGAAAAAAATGGCAGCTAACAACATTATGTAGATGTGTTGATATGACAGTGTTAATGTCTATACATGTCAAAATGTAATGTCATAATCAGGTTATCCCATGTTCCAGAAAGGTAGCTTTGGCTATATTAAGCTCTTTAAATGATCAAAAAAGTCCAGAAGGTGTATGAATAACCACCCATTAACTGTTTAAACCTTTGCCTCATGATACCGCATTTCCCGGCATCTGAAGCAGATGACTATTGAAAACATTATGACTAAGGAAGTCATTGCATGTGAGTAATGGCTTCGTTTGCCACAATATTTTCCACTCTGTTGGAGAGAAATAACCCAATTTTCTTAAATAAATTGATGTTTTGTATATTTGCTTTGAATTTGGAAGAGTCCAAAGTATGCTTATGAGGCTAAGGGTTAACTGCTTTTTTGAGTTATCCACCTTGAGTGGTAGGAAAAGTGGCAGCAAGGATGAGTGGATTTAATATGGAGAGGATAAGTGATCCTAAAAACGTTTTTGCACCCTGTACTTATTGTTGGTAATGATGTCATTTACCTTGCATCTTTGGTTGAATCAAGTTTGTTATTGATATTAAATCATTCGTTTTTATCACCATTGCTTCTCCGAGTCATAATGAGCTTGGTTTAAAAGACAATTTTACAAAAATGTCAATTTTCCTCCATGTAGAGAAATTGTCGACTTCTTGTGGATAGGTAAGTAAGTACTGGTTTGTATACAGTCCAGGAAAACTGGTTAGGTGAATCGGCACCTGTATATAACTGAAAAATTGTTAATAAAATGGTGTTAAGCCCAGTGAAAAACAATAATGCTCCCTTAAAGACGATTTCGGTAGTTCGTAACGCGCAACATTTCTGCACATAAGGGAGACAATAAAGCTCTTCACGGAAGAAACACTTGCATAGTTTTCGGACAGCTTACGTATCCGCGAGTGCGCTAAATACGCAACCTATAATGTGTGCTCTATTTTTTAATAGTTACTAATTTATGTGAAACACTACATGTACAGTTCAAAATTGAATTACTTCATATGACTTTAATGGATGTTCATCATTTATTGCAAATATTTGTTGATGATGTAGCTGATATTAGGACTCTGAGCTAATATTACCTCAAAGACTCAAATGTTTTTTTAAAGTGAAATGTGTGGTACAAAATTGTTCTAAGATATATATCAAAACTAAAAAGTTTTATTGGATGATAAACAGAAAACTACACTTTATTAACTTCATATACACATTACAAAATTTAACTGAAATTGGCAAATATTTGTTGACAATGCAACAGAATTTAGAAATTGGAGGTAAAATTAGCTCAGTAACCCCATTTTTTATCTTTGAAATGTGTTTATTAGACATTGTTCTACGATATATATCTAAATTAGAAAGTTTTATTGGAAAATAGGCAAAATCTTTATTAACTTGATATGCATATTTTTGATGTTAATTATATTTTTCGACAATATAAACTGAATTTCAGAGTTGAGACTGAAATTAGCTTGGTAACCTCATGTTTTTATTACTGAAATATGTTTATTAGACATTGTTCTAAGATATATATCAAAATTAGAAAGTTTTGTTGGAAGAATATCGGAAAAGGGGGAATAAAAGATGAAAAATAATATTTTTTTTGTCGAAATTGCAACCCATTTTTTCATGCATGCAGTTGAAAATAAAAACATAGTATGACAGAATTAAATCATTTATGGTATAAATTGTGTTAAATTAACACAATATAAGCCAAATGAATACTTACATGTAAAAACAGTATGTTTGAGCATGATTTTATCATGATATAACAGTAATAGTATGTGTTTAGCGATAAGCTCTTTGTACACAGCAAATCTTAAAAAACAGCTGCACACCTGCACAAAGTTTTAGCTGTTATCTCGAAAACGAGTTCGGTGACCCCTGTTTTTCTTTCCATTTTTGGATTTGTTATACTTTTTTCTATAAAATATGAAAAAATGATCACTTTTCCTTGAATAAAACAAAATGCAGAAATCGTCTTTAAGTATTGCCATAGCAATATCAGAATGGAAGTTTATTGATTTTCTATTACTTCCCTTCATCTATTTCTGGGTTAAACGGAACAAAAATATACTTCATAGAATAGAATGCAAAAATTCAAAACATTTTAAAAATCAGAAAAAGAAGTAATGTTGTACAGTGCTAAATCTCCAGAGCGACCCTCTCTTGAAAAATAGCATGATTCTTTCCTGCTGTTCGATTTAACTAATAATTTAACTTCTCTAGAGCAACAACCTCTTATCAACAATATAATTTTGCTTCTCCCAAAGGATGTTGCTGTGGAGAGGTTGCACTGTATATATATTATATACATTAATATGTAGACCACCTTTAGGGCCAAATAAATCAGTTGTAATATTGAGGTGGTCTTATAATCAAGTTTTAATGTAGGGAAATATTCAAACCAATCAGCACATAACTGACCTTTTTACGTATGATTTTTACTTTGGCCTATGTCCAGAATTGTCGTCCGTTTCACTATCAACGTTCAGCTTTACAAGTTTCGTATAAAACAAGAAATGAAGCCTCATATGGTACAAATTTTGCAACTAAGTGAAACAATTTATTTCGTACAATACGTTGGAGACAGAATACATGTATATTATATATTTTACCGGAAAATCACTGAATATAATTTTATTTATCAAGTGCTCTATTTCATAACCAAAAATGTTTATTTTCTGTAATTAAGTTACAGAGCCAAATCACAGGTATGTATACAAAACGCAGAATTTAGCTTGTACACGAGATGTACATAAGTGATAACGAACGGCATCTGTGGACAGAGATCGATCTAAATATTCACAATACTGTAAGCATGTCTAGTTCTGGACATATGAAAGTGTCCTTAGTCTGATAAATATTTGATATATATAACAGGTACAGGTTTATAATTTGGAAAAAAAATAGACCAAAGGCGAAGCCCGTTCCAAAAGTAGAAAACGTACATTCATCTGATCCGTGGTATGCGATGAATAGAGTCAACGAATTCCGCGACGTTCATAGCGTTGATTCTCGTCATGTCAATCTGATTTATTCATAATCCGTGGTATGCGATTCAGGACAATAACTACAGAATTCCATACAAGTATTTTATTTTTTCCGCAATGTGAACACATATGGTCTTATTATTATTTTTGAAAGATGTACAAGATTTTGCTAGCCATGATGTACTCACATAATATGAAAAATAACGTAATGAAATACAAAGTGCACCATAAAACTGTATACACACATAACAGAGATATATTGCACTACATATAAATAACTTAATTGCACAGTATAATAAAAACAATCTAATGGTTCCTGGTTTTCGTGTGTACAGAAGGCAGTCCTGGCGTTCCATACATTTGTTGACAAGTGTAAACTTTGTGTCTTTACTTTACACAGCAAGACCGGTTTTCAAGATCGATTTATAGGTGCGTGGTGTCTTTGTGACAAAATGGATGACGGATATTTTTGCATTTCTCTTTATATACATGAGGTTAGTTCCTATTTAGCTTTTGTTTGACTTGATTTGTATTGATAAAGGTTGGTGCTTAGTAGTCATAGAACGCAGCCGACGTTGTGTTACAAAACAAAACTATTAGAAATCATTTAAGTCTGGTGTTTATAAAAACATTACTGTCAAAATATATATAATAACGCGTAGAATATTTTGAAGCTTTTAATTTGAACGACACAGTCAAAATAGAGCAACAGCTTAATGCTGTGTTTCCGGTCTGGTTAAGTTTTATAACTGAGGCTGTCCTTAAAAATGTTGGTTTACGGTTAGGCGATCCAAAATTTTAACAGTGGGTAGTAGGAGTGCGTTTTTTGTTAACATTATAAAATTTTAGTGTCGGGGATTTTTCGAATGAGTCTTCATTAATGTATACAATATGTAATAAAGTCAACTTTTGCAAGCATTTGTCGATATAAAATGTATCTCTGAATGAAGGCCAACAGCATACTGGTCAAATGTCGTATCCCCGTAATGGACATTCTTCATCGATGTGGTTGTATCTCATCTATGTTGATTGTTAATGCAGTTATGGTACTTGTCAGTCTATGCTGGGGATGGGACCGAATGTTTGAATGTTCTATTTTTGGCCGAATATTCTAATGCAAGAAACAAATATTCATTTGAAAAATTGAATTTTAAGACAGATATATTTTTGCCTCCGAAAATAGTAATAACATGCTAAAAAAGAGTATAGTACACGTCACTTAACTAGAACCTATATTGTAGGCTGAAGTTTCAGTCAGCAATCACCAAATTAGCACCTCTATCTCGGCCTCTATGTTTGTTGTGGTAATTGTAAATGATACCTATAGTAACTTTTGTGATGATAAAGCTTTTATGAAAACAAAAAAGTATCGGTTGCATAATATTGACTTAATTTGTTAAATTTACGTAAAATGAAATTTATCTATTCCAGCGTCATTTATGTTTTAAATACGTTTTAATGCAATGTATACAACTGAAGCATAATTTAATTGCATGTATATTAATACTGTAAGACTGAGTAAACTAAAATTATTGTTTCGATATTTCATTGCAAAATTATGAATAGTCTGCCCAGAGCCGCCAAATTGGCGGGCAACGTTATTCACTATATAGATCCTGCTCGGGGCGCACAGATGGTCTGATTTCTCTGATTTTCAAAAAACACGTGGCATCATAAAATGTAATTGTTGATGCATCTATTTTTGATGTTTTCCCATCTGTGCTGAGTTGCAGATGATAACTCCTCTTATGTATTTTCTGTGATTTCATCTTTTTGTTCTAACTGTCCAAATTTCACCAATGGACCACCACCCACAATGGGTAGCCGTTCGTTATTTTTTTTGTAATATTGGCGCGTAGTGGACATTAGACTGCAACTCTAAAAACAACAATTGAATGACGGTTTGTATCGATGACAGCCGGTTTTAATAACAATTAAACAATTAATAACAATTACTAACCAGGCAGTGTGGTTGAAAGGGAATTGATTTAAAAGTACCCACTATGTAGGCCTTTAAACAGTTAAATTCACATGCTCTTCTATCAACTTATCTGGTCATAACAATGCTTGGAAAATGAATTTTTCTACTTGTTCATTGTCAATACGCTTCTTCGGCTCAAACTCTCCATCATTCATATATTGGACAGTTTTTTGCTCATATCTCTTGCATAAAACCTGTAGGTGAATCTCATATTTCTGTGCAAATTATCTACGTACGAAAAGCGTTTTTTCCCGCTTGAATGAAATAATAGACCGGTGATTTGTAAACAACTGCAAAATCGTTACCCACGATAAAATCATGATTTACATTAGAAGCACTTACAAAAATATGTATGCTAAGGCCAAAATAATTTCTGTTTCGGGTCTCCGGCCTAAAAAAGGGGGCAAATAGGTAGAATGTTTTTTTATAATATAAGTATATAATATTTGCATGCTTAAAATTGCAGAGTGGAAGGCATGCTTGTTTATTGTTGTATAAGAAATACATAAAGGACACTTAAATTAAGCAAATAGCTGTAAATATGAATACCACAATGTATTAAACAAAGATTTTTTGAATATCTTTATTATTCAGGACATGTGAGGCACCAACTTTTATTAAATATTAAATGTCACTGACACTTAAAATCAATAATATCCATATTACTAACATACACCCTGCACATTTCACGTGGCTGTTTTATTTGTATTGTTCTTGCAGAAGATTCTAAAATAATCTGATCGGTTAAGTAAGCTTCCAACTATTATGTTATGGTATGGTATGGTATGGTATGACTGACAGCACAAAAATATTAAAGAACATCTGTTTTGTGGAGATCTTCAATGGAAAATGTTTTTCAGCGTGACCAAATTTCATATTAATATAAAGTTTTACAGGCTGTATATACTTGCCATTGAACCGAAGGTCTTCATTTAATATACAATTGTATAATTCGTATATAATGTTTTATTTAATTTATTTTACGATCTTTGTTTTCAATTTTTAGTTTCCTACAGTTATATCAAGATTTAAGACTTAAAGAAATATGACTTCAAAATTATTTAATGATAATGCGTAATTTAATTTACCGTTTTCTGATATTTCATCCACGGAAACATTCGTTTCCACTATGATTCTCTACCAGATTTCTTTGGCCATAAGTCGCTATATCTTATGACGTTTTCTGAGAAGAATTTACATCATGAATGCCATTCACAATGATTTTCACCACTACGATCGAATTACTAACACTTTTAAATAGTTCATAACTAACCATAGGCGGATCTAGGATTTCTAGTTAAGGGGGGGAGGGGGGCGGAAACTGAACAAGTGGGCTGGGGGTCCAGGGGGCCGCCGGGGCCTCGGAAGCTCCAGTGCTTTGGTAATTTCTAAGGAATTCATGTACATTTCCAGAACCTCTCCTATCCTTTCCCAGGGTATACAATAAAATATAACTTATTGCAATTTTTTTTGACATTTATATTTTCGTGTAAATATCATATTTCATGATAGAAAAAAAGACTTTGCTTGGGCAATTTTAGAGGGATGGGGACCAGGCGTACGCCCCCTTCGCTAGATCCGTCTATGCTAACAAAATTTTATTTTCCGATAAACGTTTATTCCCGGACATCATCAGAAATATCAAGCAGGACTTTTGTAATTTTACGTCATCACCTGACGTATCACACACACATTTGATAGATGACGTACGTCATGGTCACATGACTACTAATACAAGTAGTTAATATTGTAAACAGATAAGAAAGCGGAGCTACGATTTTGTTGACTTGCAACAAGGGTGAATAGTGTCATCCAAACAAATAATTCGCGAAAGGAAAAAAAGCAAAGGAACGGGTTTTAAAAAGCGAAAAGGCAAAATGTCTAGGGTCGGTTGTAAATGAAGAGCGTCGGTTGGGAGACCCGAAACGGATTTTTTTCTTGCATAACCAAAATATTGAAACATTTGTTGTGTGGACTTAAGATCCAGTGAAAGAGGGAACTGTAAAGAACTTTATATTCAGACTTAAGAAAAACCTTCGTTAACAGAGTCGTCAACGTATCGAATTCTCTACCAGACATTGTTTTGACTGTACCTAGTGTAAACAAATTTAAAAATAGATTGGATTAATTCTGGGACCCTAAAGAACAGCAACACAATGACTTCAAACCTCAAATATCCGGAATTGAAATAAATGTTAGGAATGTATACCGATTAATGAAGAGTCTGGCGAAGAGGGATCCAATTCCTGAGCTGGAAAATACCTTAAGCAACTTTAAGTAAGTAAACTATTTATTCTGGGTCCGTGTATTTACCTCCTATTTATAATTAACAAGAAACATTCACATACAAATATTTTAGTACTTGCACCCAGTTACTTATAATTGAATGATTTATTGATTAAATAATAAGCCACGACCGTGCTCCAGTGCGCTGGAGTTGTAACCCGGAGATCCGGGTTCAAATCTCAGACGCAGCTGGCCATATCATGCTATGAAATTTGATAAAAATGTCGATTTTCATCCGTATGCGAAGAACTTGCTAACTCTTTGTGGAAGCGTAAGTTAGTACTGGTTAGTAGAGGTGAAACGATTAATCGCGATCCATTGCGAACCGCGATTTTTCATGCTCGATTCGATTCGATTCAATGACGGCAATTTCGATTCGATTTTTTTTTGGTAATACCTACTTTCATTTTCCGTAGTATGCGAGTCAAAATGACTGAAATCTAACGAGATCAGTATTCTTCCCGTGTCGTCAGGCTCTTTTCGCTTCATGTATTACGTTCCGAAAACGTTAACTAAATCCCAGTTGTCTAGGCGCTTTCTTCATACCACACAGAGTAGTTTCAAGCGTCCGGGACGGAACGTCGTCAAGACGCTTGCTTTCTGGATAGGAAATTATTTTCAAGCGTCTAGACAAGAAAGAACGTAAACATGACAGACGAAATAAAGTTGAGAGCTCCTTCAAAGAATTATAGGTCGAAGGTGTGGGCATACTTTGGATTTCGAGAGGGAAATAATGACAAACCAACCTGTAAACTTTGTTTCGCCGATATAATGTGCAAGGCCGGTAATACAACTAACTTGGCTAACCATCTTAAACGAAAACATAACATTGCATTGTCGTCTGCTTCTGCGACCGCTACCAGCACTGGTGCGTCTTCTACAGCTGAAAAGTCCCCTGGTCTCTCTGCACCAAATAAATCATCTGCCACCCTATCAGATATGAAGATCCCAGAGATGTTCAAAATGAGTCAAAAACTCTCAGCATCCAGTGATCGCCACAAAGCCCTGACTCAGGCAATAGCCACATTCATTGCTTTGGATATGCGGCCATACAGTGTAGTCGAGAATAAGGGGTTTAAATACCTAATGAGCATCGCTGAGCCCCGTTATAACATTCCTAGTCGTACTCACTTTGCTCAGACTGTCCTACCAGGTCTTTATACTAGTGTGAAAACCAGGGTCCAACATGAACTTAGCCAGTGTGAGTCTGTGGCTATCACAACTGACTATTGGACATCCAGGGCCACTGAGAACTATCTGACTGTCACAGCTCATGCTTTAAGCACTGTGGATTGGCACATTTCGAGCTACACTCTGGAAACAAAGGCTTTTACTCAATCACACACAGCTGATAACCTGTCTGCTTCCCTCAATAACACTGTGAAACTGTGGGACTTACAGAGGCATGGAAAAGGACCGGTAGTTACAACAGATAACGCTATGAATATTGTCAAAGGTGTGAGGTTATGTGAACTCACCCATGTGCCGTGCTTCGCACACACTCTAAACCTGGCCACGCAGAAAGGTCTACAAACTAAAGAGATGACTGGTGTGTTAAGCAAAGTTAGGCGAGTCGTTGGTCTGTTCCATCGCAGTACAACAGCAGCTGCAGCCCTAAAATCTGTACAGTCACAGCTGGGGGTACCCGAGCATAAACTTTTGATTGACGTTCCAACCAGGTGGAATTCCAGCTTCCATATGATAGAGCGATACTTAGAGCAACAGGCTGCTATTTTTGCCAGTTTGATCAGCAAAGATGTGAAAAAGAAGGTGGAAGATGTTGTTACATTGTCAGATACAGACAACCAAAATCTGGAAGAAGCATTGAAGATCCTTGGACCCATCGATACTGCCACCAATCTCCTATGCGCTGACAACAGCCCGACAGTTTCACTGATACACCCCATGAAGGAGATGCTTTTGCTTCAAATGAAGATTTCCCCAGATGATGGTCCATTCACCAGAGTTGTCAAAGATGCCATTGTGAAAAATCTTCTGCCAAGGTGATTGTTAATCATTTATATTTTTTCTAACATAGTAGAACAAAATAAGATCAAATGTCATATGATTTATTGATACAAATTGAAATTAGCACTTAACAGTGTAAAGAAGAATATGTGCATGAAAATGGTGCTTTCAGTACTAATGAGTATAAGACTAATAAATCTTTGGAACTTTATTTTCTTCATTTTGCTAAAACACTGCAAGTTAACAAGTATGATCAACCCTTATATTCTCTGCTTTTTATATTTTCAGGTATACCGACCCTGATGTTCTCGACATTCAACACACAGCTGCTGCGTTAGATCCCAGGTTTAAATCTCTGCCATATGTATCAAGCAATGACAGACACGACATCTTCTCATCTCTTCGAGAGAAGGCTCTAGCTGTTGCTGTAAGTATAAAGTTAAAGTACAAGGTTAAAGTCTGCTTTCAGATAATGAAATCCGCTCGGCCGACTGTACATATAAGGACCAGTAGCAATTATGGTAACATGTATGATAAACATTCAACAATATAGAATCCATTTTTTTATCTAGATAATTGTTATCCAAAGCATAAACTAAAAACTTGTGGTAACATGTAAATTTTCAGTTTAAAGCTCAATAATAAACATTTGTTAAGAAGACATCTCTTGTCTATATTGCAGACACAACAGGGCAGAGTGACAGTCAAGGATGAGCCAAATGAAACCACCTCAACTGATTTGCCAGCCCAACCTGCCTTACCACTGTTACCAGCCTTGCCTGCCGAAGAGCCTCCCAGTGTGCCCCAGGAAAAGAAGCCAAGATTGGCCCCAGATACCCCAGAGAGCCCTCAGGCACCAGACACCACAAAGAGCCCCCTGGAAACTCTTTTTGGGGATGTTTTTGTCACAAGAGTTGAGCCAGCTAAGTCTATGGAACAGCTTGTTGGAACAGAATTAGAAAACTATCAGAATGAGCCCACAGTTTCTGTTAATGATGATCCTCTACAGTGGTGGAAACACAGGACTGGTACATACCCCATCCTTTCCAAACTCGCTTGTGCCTATCTTGTGATTCCGGCAACATCTGTGGCCAGCGAAAGGGTTTTCTCGACTGCAGGAGATATAGTGAGTGCTCAGAGAGGAACCCTGGGGAGTGAGAATGTGGACCTCCTGATATTTTTGAAGAAAAACATGCAACTTTCAGATCTGAAATGACTGTGATTCTGTGAATTATTCTCTGTGGACTAGATCTAGTCAGAACAGTACACTGCTCAGTGCTCACCACTTTACTGTTTCAGTTTTTCCTATTCACAAGTTTTATGTTTCGTTTGTTCCATTGTTTACAGTATTTAAGAAAATACATTCCATCGTAAACTAGTGGGATAGCTATTTTATTCTTGTCCTATTTAATTCCTTTTAAAATCGAAAATCGAATCGAAAAATTGAATCGTGGGATGAAAAATCGAAATCGAATCGAATCGAAATTTTTTGAATCGTTTCACCTCTACTGGTTAGTATACTTTCCAGGAAAACTGGATAGGTGAATCGGTCGCCGTATAACTAAGAAAATGGTAAAAAACGGCGTTAAACCCCTGTGACAATGATTTAATAAATTTTCAGATTTCCAAAATCAGTGACCAACTACAGTCATGACAAAAAGGTTTAGACCATTTAAACTCTTAGGTCAATATTATGCTAGCGATTCTACGTAATGTATCGATTGATACTAATTTGTACCTTACGGAGCCCCCTACAGAGCCATCCCCTAGATGATTCTCGCTGATGAAGTGAGGTCGATGAAGGGATGCAGTGTTTATTGGTTTGTAAAAGACAGACCAAGGATAATATGTACTTCAAAATCACTTGCAATGGACTCTGTATAATGGTTTAATTATTTATACAATAATGGTTAGCTTTTCAAAACTATGAATTGATGAAACTTGATATCACCAAATAGCAAGTGATGCCACATTAAAATGTAATTGTTGTTGATGATCCATTATGATCTCTCATTAAATTACTGATCATGCTATTTGTCTTGTCTTAATTACTAATATAAGTTCGGAATTGCTTGTGCTTTATACTTAGGTACTTGTACTTGAGTACTTGTATTTTGTATATATTTTCCGATACTATATTATTTATAGACAGTACTTAACTGTCCATATTCAATTACTTGGGTTTTGTTCTTAATAGTTGTGTCTTGTACTTCGCTGTCAATGCTTAGTTACTTGTATAATGAACTTAATTGTCAACACTTAACTACCAGTGATTTATTCTTAAATGTCAGCCAAAAATTACTTGTGCTGTACGTAACTGCTAGTTCTTAATCACTATGCTTTGTTCTTTCTCCCATAGCAGGCCTTTTTCTAGCCATTTTGGGAAGAAGACCCTGGCCAAATTTAAAAAAATCGAGTCGTGAAATCCAATAATTTGGGAAAAAAGTTGTCGGTCAAAACGCCATTTTGGGAATTTTATTAACACTTTTCACAATAAAAACAGGTAATAAACAAATAGTTTACAGAAAAGACAGACAAAGTGTTCATGGGCTTGCCCATACCCTAATAAGTCAAGACTATAACTGTTAATTATCAACTCTACAGGGCAATTTTCCTGGCTTTTGCATTTAGTCTGTGTTTCTCCATGCGCCTAGAAGGATTTTCCTTTAAGTCAACTCCTGTCTCACCCCACTTGGAGTTCCCTTTAGCTGTTTTTATTGGAAAAAGTTCACATACATTGCACATGTAACCACCCTTGGTAACATTATAATAAAGCCAGGGGTATGACCTCTCATATTTAAGCGAATCAAATAGACGTTTGTCTGGTATTTTGGCAGGGGAGCCAATGAAATCATCAGATAATAATTTACTGGACTGGCTAGCAGAAGATTCAGGGGATTCTGGAGACGCATGCTCAGCTGGATGACTCTCAGTTTCAGTTTCTACTGGTTGAAATTCAACCGAAGTGTCAGCAAAAGACTCAGGTGGGGGGCTTTCAACACTTTCCGACCTTGAAATAGTGCTTGGGGGCGTAGATCAATAAGATTGTAAACTACGCGCTCCTTGTGCGTCTTTTTTACGAATTTTGCGAGCGTAATATTTACTGTTGTGCGACATTTTTACAGCAATAGCGATAAACTCCGAAAACAACCAAATACCGAAAACGGAAACGGTGCTCTGGTAAATTGTTCCAGCGGAAGATGTATTTCGCGGCTCCTCGCGGTATTCATTTACGGAGGCCGATGGCGATGTCAGACGCTGAATCTTAGAGGTTTTGACTAATAACCAAATTGGTATTTTGGGAATTTTGGGGTGGGATTGGGAAAAATAACCTATATTTGGCTTTGGGAATGGGTCCGATGGTCGGACCCGTGGTATGCATAGAAAAAGGCCTGCATAGTTAACAAATTTATCATCGAATTTCAGAGCAAACAAGCATATCACAACATTTTGGCTGAATTGAGGCCTAATGGTCTTATGTGTTTCCAGCTTTTTTCGAATGGAAAGTAATACTTTCCGAAGTGCTGTTTTCCAAAGTGTTCTATTATTGTACCAGTGAAAAGTGGTTTATAGTGTTTGTGCTTTGTGTAAAGTGTTTGTGCTTAGTGTGAAGTGCTTAGTGTTTGTGCTGAATGATTGTGCATAGTGTTTGTGCTTAATGTTTATATATTAGTGATAAGAAAAAATATTTGTGTCGGAAATAGTGAATATGGGATATAATATATTGGATTATTTTAGGATAAATTGATAAGTAGGTGGATTTTCTTGGACACTGCACTTAACTTTCACAACGGTAGGTCCCCTCACATAATCTAACTTCACATGCACTATTTTTTTAGGATGAGGATGAATATTTTTCGATTAGGAAGATTTTTGTCTTAATTTTTGAAAACTCGATTACATTTTTCAAATATCTCATTCATTCAAAATATTGATTTAGGCTTGAAAAAACAGTACAAATCATCGGTTTAAGTTCTAAAGAATGAATTAAATAAGTAGGACGTTTATGAACCAAATCATGTTCTCGAACTAAACAAACATGCGTGATGGAGTGTATTAATGGCTTCCAAAAACGTCAATCGACCAGTTTTCCAAAAATATATACAACATGAGCGCCATAGCGTTTTAAATTCGCAAAGAATTAAATTACTAGAATGATTATGAAAATATATGTTTCTACGATAAACAAAATGCATGAACGGCTGTTGAATGAAATAAATTGATAACGATTATTTTCTTGTATCTAATAAAGTTAATCAAATTTAAAAAAAATACCATATCAAAAACAACACAGGGTATAAAAATGCTGAATTAGTTTTCCTAACGAAATTGAATACATTAAATAATCAATAAAGACGACATTTATATAGCTCATTTCAACAATATTAAACATCAATAAGGACGTTTGAGCGAAAACATGCCCAATAAATAAATATTCGTAGTTGGTAAAGCATAAATATTTATGATGTAACACGTTCATTAAATGAGTCCAAAAATAAATCACTACACAGGCAGCACAATACATACAGGATTATTGAAGAATATTAATTGCTAAATTACGATTGTTTTTCAAAGAATTATTCTATACATGTTATATGCTAAATACGGCCACACGCGTATTAGAAGTATGCACACTCACATCGGGCATCGTTAAGCAGTAATTAACGTCTATAAATAAGGATGTTTGGGTGAAAACCATGCCTTACAAGCAAATAAGCGAAGTGGCTAACAAAACATTCCCATCACACGCGCTCATTAATTAGGACTTTTACTCAATCTATTGTCTCTGAATAGAGTCAACGAATTCCGCGACGTTCATAGCGTTGATTCTCGTCATTTCAATCTGATTCATTCATAATTTTGTGCGTTTTCAAGAAAATACTGTCCGTGAAATATGTAAACAGAACCCTTGACCCATATATCATTCAAATTGACCCAAACTATTTATAATATAGCACGTTTTTTCGAACAAAAACGTCTAAAAATACATCACTACACGGGCGGCGCGATACGTATAGGATTGTTGAACAACTTTAATTCTGAAATTTCGATTGTTTTTCAATAAATTCTTGTATATAAGATAAATACAGGCCATACCCAGCTTGTACAGATTCATTTGAAAAACACACAGTGAAAAGTCGCATTGTTTACCATTGACTAATATGCATAAATTATGACGTTTGTGTGATAAGCATGTGAAACAAAGAGCACGCGTGTTGTTTACAAGTTAGTCTCATCGGATAAGCTCATTAATTAAAGCAATTAGTCGAACTATTGTCTATGAAACCCGCGACCTTTGTACCCTTGATTTTCGTCATAGAATTTGACCATTTTGAAGCTCTTTATTCAACCGAAACATCGTAAATAAATGAATATATAGAGTTGCCACGATATACACAATTCGTCAACAATGTTAGTTCCATCATTTTGAACTGTATAAAATGAATCTTGTATGCAAAATAAGTAAACATTGGCCGCGACATGTACATAGCTCTTTCATTCTGATGTGTTAATAATCTATTGTGTTTTCAACACAATATATTTCGTGAAAAACGTACACATAACGTATATATAGCATTCAATTTGAACTAAGATATTTATAAAGTAATGCCTGTGTTTTAAGAAAAAAACGTCTAAAACTAAATGATTACTCATATCGTCCAATGCGTACGCTATTCTTGAACAACTTTAATTGCTAAATTTCGATTGTTTTTCACAGAGTTCTTGTATACAAGAAAAATACAGGCCACACGCGGCTTGTACACATTCATTAGAAATATGCACACTCACATCGGGCATCGTTAAGCAGTAATTAACGTCTATAAATAAGGATGTTTGGGTGGAAAGCATGCCTTACAAGCAAATAAGCGAAGTCGCTAACAAAATATTCCCATCACACGCGCTCATTAATTAGGACTTTTACTCTATCTATTGTCTCTGAATAGAGTCAACGAATTCCGCGACCATCATAGCGTTGATTCTCGTCATTTCAATCTGATTCATTCATAATTTTGTGCGTTTTCAAGAAAATACTGTCCGTGAAATATGTAAACAGAACCCTTGACCCATATATCATTCAAATTGACCCAAACTATTTATAATATAGCACGTTTTTTCGAACAAAAGCGTCTAAAAATACATCACTACACGGGCGGCGCGATACGTATAGGATTGTTGAACAACTTTAATTCTGAAATTTCGATTGTTTTTCAATAAATTCTTGTATATAAGATAAATACAGGCCATACCCAGCTTGTACAGATTCATTTGAAAAACACACAGTGAAAAGTCGCATTGTTTACCATTGACTAATATGCATAAATTATGACGTTTGTGTGATAAGCATGTGAAACAAAGAGCACGCGTGTTGTTTACAAGTTAGTCTCATCGGATAAGCTCATTAATTAAGGCAATTAGTCGAACTATTGTCTATGAAACCCGCGACGTTTTTACCCTTGTTTTTCGTCATAGATTTTGAGCATTTTGAAGCTTTATTCAACCGAAACATCATAAATAAATGAATATATAGAGTGGCCACGATATACACTATTCGTCAACAATGTTAGTTCCATCATTTTGAACTGTATAAAATGAATCTTGTATGCAAAATAAGTAAACATTGGCCGCCCGCGACATGTACATAGCACTTTCATTTTGATGTGTTAATAATCTATTGTGTTTTCAACACAATATATTTCGTGAAAAACGTACACATAACGTATATAGCATTCAATTTGAACAAAGATATTTATAAAGTAATGCCTGTGTTTTAAGAAAAAAACGTCTAAAACTAAATGATTTCTCATATCGCCCAATGCGTACGCTATTCTAGAACAACTTTAATTGCTAAATTTCGATTGTTTTTCACAGAGTTCTTGTATACAAGAAAAATACAGGCCACACGCGGCTTGTACACATTCATTAGAAATATGCACACTCACATCGGGCATCGTTAAGCAGTAATTAACGTCTATAAATACGGATGTTTGGGTGGAAAGCATGCCTTACAAGCAAATAAGCGAAGTCGCTAACAAAATATTCCCATCACACGCGCTCATTAATTAGGACTTTTACTCTATCTATTTTCTCTGAATAGAGTCAACGAATTCCGCGACCATCCTAGCGTTGATTCTCGTCATTTCAATCTGATTCATTCATAATTTTGTGCGTTTTCAAGAAAATACTGTCCGTGAAATATGTAAACAGAACCCTTGACCCATATATCATTCAAATTGACCCAAACTATTTATAATATAGCACGTTTTTTCGAACAAAAGCGTCTAAAAATACATCACTACACGGGCGGTGCGATACGTATAGGATTGTTGAACAACTTTAATTCTGAAATTTCGATTGTTTTTCAATAAATTCTTGTATATAAGATAAATACAGGCCATACCCAGCTTGTACAGATTCATTTGAAAAACACACAGTGAAAAGTCGCATTGTTTACCATTGACTAATATGCATAAATTATGACGTTTGTGTGATAAGCATGTGAAACAAAGAGCACGCGTGTTGTTTACAAGTTAGTCCTATCGGATAAGCTCATTAATTAAAGCAATTAGTCGAACTATTGTCTATGAAACCCGCGACCTTTGTACCCTTGATTTTCGTCATAGAATTTGACCATTTTGAAGCTCTTTATTCAACCGAAACATCGTAAATAAATGAATATATAGAGTGGCCACGATATACACAATTCGTCAACAATGTTAGTTCCATCATTTTGAACTGTATAAAATGAATCTTGTATGCAAAATAAGTAAACATTGGCCGCGACATGTACATAGCTCCTTCATTCTGATGTGTTAATAATCTATTGTGTTTTCAACACAATATATTTCGTGAAAAACGTACACATAACGTATATAGCATTCAATTTGGACTAAGATATTTATAATGTAATGCCTGTGTTTTAAGAAAAAAACGTCTAAAACTAAATGATCACTCATATCGTCCAATGCGTACGCTATTCTTGAACAACTTTAATTGCTAAATTTCGATTGTTTTTCACAGAGTTCTTGTATACAAGAAAGATACAGGCCACACGCGGCTTGTACACATTCATTAGAAATATGCACACTCACATCGGGCATCGTTAAGCAGTAATTAACGTCTATAAATTAGGATGTTTGGGTGGAAAGCATGCCTTACAAGCAAATAAGCGAAGTCGCTAACAAAATATTCCCATCACCCGCGCTCATTAATTAGGACTTTTACTCTATCTATTGTCTCTGAATAGAGTGAACGAATTCCGCGACCATCATAGCGTTGATTCTCGTCATTTCAATCTGATTCATTCATAATTTTGTGCGTTTTCAAGAAAATACTGTCCGTGAAATATGTAAACAGAACCCTTGACCCATATATCATTCAAATTGACCCAAACTATTTATAATATAGCACGTTTTTTTCGAACAAAAGCGTCTAAAAATGCATCACTACACGGGCGGCGCGATACGTATAGGATTGTTGAACAACTTTAATTCTGAAATTTCGATTGTTTTTCAATAAATTCTTGTATATAAGATAAATACAGGCCATACCCAGCTTGTACAGATTCATTTGAAAAACACACAGTGAAAAGTCGCATTGTTTACCATTGACTAATATGCATAAATTATGACGTTTGTGTGGTGAGCATGTGAAACAAAGAGCACGCGTGTTGTTTACAAGTTAGTCTCATCGGATAAGCTCATTAATTAAAGCAATTAGTCGAACTATTGTCTATGAAACCCGCGACCTTTGTACCCTTGATTTTCGTCATAGATTTTGACCATTTTGAAACTTTATTCAACCGAAACATCGTAAATAAATGAATATATAGAGTGGCCACGATATACACTATTCGTCAACAATGTAAGTTCCATCATTTTGAACTGTATAAAATGAATCTTGTATGCAAAATAAGTAAACATTGGCCGCGACATGTACATAGCTCTTTCATTCTGATGTGTTAACAATCTATTGTGTTTTCAACACAATATATTTCGTGAAAAACGTACACATAACGTATATAGCATTCAATTTGAACTAAGATATTTATAATGTAATGCCTGTGTTTTAAGAAGAAAACGTCTAAAACTAAATGATTACTCATATCGTCCAATGCGTACGCTATTGTTGAACAACTTTAATTGCTAAATTTCGATTGTTTTTCACAGAGTTCTTGTATACAAGAAAAATACAGGCCACACGCGGCTTGTACACATTCATTAGAAATATGCACACTCACATCGAGCATCGTTAAGCAGTAATTAACGTCTATAAATAAGGATGTTTGGGTGGAAAGCATGCCTTACAAGCAAATAAGCGAAGTCGCTAACAAAATATTCCCATCACACGCTCTCATTAATTAGGACTTTTACTCTATCTATTGTCTCTGAATAGAGTCAACGAATTCCGCGACCATCCTAGCGTTGATTCTCGTCATTTCAATCTGATTCATTCATAATTTTGTGCGTTTTCAAGAAAATACTGTCCGTGAAATATGTAAACAGAACCCTTGACCCATATATCATTCAAATTGACCCAAACTATTTATAATATAGCACGTTTTTTCGAACAAAAGCGTCTAAAAATACATCACTACATGGGCGGTGCGATACGTATAGGATTGTTGAACAACTTTAATTCTGAAATTTCGATTGTTTTTCAATAAATTCTTGTATATAAGATAAATACAGACCTTACGCGGCTTGTACAGATTCATTTGAAAAACGCACAGTCAAAAGTCGCATTGTTTACCATTGACTAATATGCGTAAATTATGACGTTTGTGTGATAAGCATGTGAAGCAAAGAGCACGCGTGTTGTTTACAAGTTTGTCTCATCGGATAAGCTCATTAATTAAGGCAATTAGTCGAACTATTGTCTATGAAACCCGCGACCTTTGTACCCTTGATTTTCGTCATAGATTTTGACCATTTTGAAGCTTTATTCAACCGAAACATCGCAAATAAATGAATATATAGAGTGGCCACGATATACACTATTCGTCAACAATGTTAGTTCCATCATTTCGAACTGTATAAAATGAATCTTGTATGCAAAATAAGTAAACATTGGCCGCGACATGTACATGGCTCTTTCATTCTGATGTGTTAATAATCTATTGTGTTTTCAACAAAATATAATCCGAGGAAAACGTACACATGACGTATATAGCATTCAATTTGAACTAAGATATTTATAATGCAATACCTGTGTTTTACGAAAAAAACGTCGAAAACTAAATGATTATACATGTTGCCCATTACGTACGCTATTCTTGAACATCTTTAATTGCTAAATTTCGATTGTTTTCCACTGAGTTCTTGTATACTAGAAAAATACAGGCCACACGAGGCTTGTACACATTCATTAGAAATATGCACACACACATCGTGCATCGTTAAGCAGTAATTAACGTCTATAAATTAGGATGTTTGAGCGAAAACCATGCCTTACAAGCAAATGAGCGAAGTCGCGTACAAGATATTCCCAGCACACGCGCTCATTAATTAGGCCATTTACTCAATCTATTGTCTCTGAAAAGTGTCAACAAATTCCGCGATCTTCATAGCGTTGATTCTCGTCATTTGAATTTGATTTATGCATAATTTTGTGCGTTTTCAAGAAAATACTGTCCGTGAAATATGTAAACAGAACCCTTGACCCATATATCATTCAAATTGACCTAAACTATTTATAATATAGCACGTTTTCTCGAACAAAAGAGTCTAAAAATAAATCACTACACGGGCGGCCCGATACGTGTAGGATTGTTGAACCACTTTAATTCTGAAATTTCGATTATTTTTTAAGGAATTCTGGTATATAAGATAAATACAGGCCATACGCGGCTTGTACAGTTTCATTTGAAAAACACAGTCAAAAGTCGCATTGTTTACCATTGACTAATATGCATTAATTATGACATTTGTGTGATAAGCTTGTGAAACAAAGAACACGCGAGTTGTTTACAAGTTAGTCTCATCGGATAAGCTCATTAATTAAGGCAATTAGTCGAACTATTGTCTATGAAACCCGCGACGTTTTTACCCTTGATTTTCGTCATAGATTTTGAGCATTTTGAAGCTTTATTCAACCGAAACATCATAAATAAATGAATATATAGAGTGGTCACGATATACACTATTCGTCAACAATGTTAGTTCCATCATTTTGAACTGTATAAAATGAATCTTGTATGCAAAATAAGTAAACATTGGCCGCCCGCGACATGTACATAGCTCTTTCATTCTGATGTGTTAATAATCTATTGTGTTTTCAACACAATATATTTCGTGAAAAACGTACACATAACGTATATAGCATTCGATTTGAACTAAGATATTTATAATGTAATGCCTGTGTTTTAAGAAAAAAACGTCTAAAACTAAATGATTACTCATATCGCCCAATGCGTACGCTATTCTAGAACAACTTTAATTGCTAAATTTCGATTGTTTTTCAGAGAGTTCTTGTATACAAGAAAAATACAGGCCACACGCGGCTTGTACGCATTCATTAGAAGTATGCACACTCACATCGGGCATCGTTAAGCAGTAATTAACGTCTATAAATAAGGATGTTTGGGTGAAAACCATGCCTTACAAGCAAATAAGCGAAGTGGCTAACAAAACATTCCCATCACACGCGCTCATTAATTAGGACTTTTACTCAATCTATTGTCTCTGAATAGAGTCAACGAATTCCGCGACGTTCATAGCGTTGATTCTCGTCATTTCAATCTGATTCATTCATAATTTTGTGCGTTTTCAAGAAAATACTGTCCGTGAAATATTTAAACAGAACCCTTGACCCATATATCATTCAAATTGACCCAAACTATTTATAATATAGCACGTTTTTCGAACAAAAACGTCTAAAAATACATCACTACACGGGCGGCGCGATACGTATTGGATCGTTGAACAACTTTAATTCCGAAATTTCGATTGTTTTTCAAGGAATTCTGGTATATATGATAAATACAGGCCATACGCGGCTTGTACAGTTTCATTTGAAAAACACACAGTCAAAAGTCGCATTGTTTACCATTGACCAATATGCATTAATTATGACGTTTGTGTGATAAGCATGTGAAACAAAGAACACGCGAGTTGTTTACAAGTTAGTCTCATCGGATAAGCTCATTAATTAAGGCAATTAGTCGAACTATTGTCTATGAAACCCGCGACGTTTTTACCCTTGATTTTCGTGTGATTCTGTGAATTATTCTCTGTGGACTAGATCTAGTCAGAACAGTACACTGCTCAGTGCTCACCACTTTACTGTTTCAGTTTTTCCTATTCACAAGTTTTATGTTTCGTTTGTTCCATTGTTTACAGTATTTAAGAAAATACATTCCATCGTAAACTAGTGGGATAGCTATTTTATTCTTGTCCTATTTAATTCCTTTTAAAATCGAAAATCGAATCGAAAAATTGAATCGTGGGATGAAAAATCGAAATCGAATCGAATCGAATCGAAATTTTTTGAATCGTTTCACCTCTACTGGTTAGTATACTTTCCAGGAAAACTGGATAGGTGAATCGGTCGCCGTATAACTAAGAAAATGGTAAAAAACGGCGTTAAACCCCTGTGACAATGATTTAATAAATTTTCAGATTTCCAAAATCAGTGACCAACTACAGTCATGACAAAAAGGTTTAGACCATTTAAACTCTTAGGTCAATATTATGCTAGCGATTCTACGTAATGTATCGATTGATACTAATTTGTACCTTACGGAGCCCCCTACAGAGCCATCCCCTAGATGATTCTCGCTGATGAAGTGAGGTCGATGAAGGGATGCAGTGTTTATTGGTTTGTAAAAGACAGACCAAGGATAATATGTGCTTCAAAATCACTTGCAATGGACTCTGTATAATGGTTTAATTATTTATACAATTATGGTTAGCTTTTCAAAACTATGAATTGATGAAACTTGATATCACCAAATAGCAAGTGATGCCACATTAAAATGTAATTGTTATTGATGATCCATTATGATCTCTCATTAAATTACTGATCATGCTATTTGTCTTGTCTTAATTACTAATATAAGTTCGGAATTGCTTGTGCTTTATACTTAGGTACTTGTACTTGAGTACTTGTATTTTGTATATATTTTCCGATACTATATTAGTTATAGACAGTACTTAACTGTCCATATTCAATTACTTGGGTTTTGTTCTTAATAGTTGTGTCTTGTACTTCGCTGTCAATGCTTAGTTACTTGTATAATGAACTTAATTGTCAACACTTAACTACCAGTGATTTATTCTTAAATGTCAGCCAAAAATTACTTGTGCTGTACGTAACTGCCAGTTCTTAATCACTATGCTTTGTTCTTTCTCCCATAGTTAACAAATTTATCATCGAATTTCAGAGCAAACAAGCATATCACAACATTTTGGCTGAATTGAGGCCTAATGGTCTTATGTGTTTCCAGCTTTTTTCGAATGGAAAGTAATACTTTCCGAAGTGCTGTTTTCCAAAGTGTTCTATTATTGTACCAGTGAAAAGTGGTTTATAGTGTTTGTGCTTTGTGTAAAGTGTTTGTGCTTAGTGTGAAGTGCTTAGTGTTTGTGCTGAATGATTGTGCATAGTGTTTGTGCTTAATGTTTATATATTAGTGATAAGAAAAAATATTTGTGTCGGAAATAGTGAATATGGGATATAATATATTGGATTATTTTAGGATAAATTAATAAGTAGGTGGATTTTCTTGGACACTGCACTTAACTTTCACAACGGTAGGTCCCCTCACATAATCTAACTTCACATGCACTATTTTTTTAGGATGAGGATGAATATTTTTCGATTAGGAAGATTTTTGTCTTAATTTTTGAAAACTCGATTACATTTTTCAAATATCTCATTCATTCAAAATATTGATTTAGGCTTGAAAAAACAGTACAAATCACCGGTTTAAGTTCTAAAGAATGAATTAAATAAGTAGGACGTTTATGAACCAAATCATGTTCTCGAACTAAACAAACATGCGTGATGGAGTGTATTAATGGCTTCCAAAAACGTCAATCGACCAGTTTTCCAAAAATATATACAACATGAGCGCCATAGCGTTTTAAATTCGCAAAGAATTAAATTACTAGAATGATTATGAAAATATATGTTTCTACGATAAACAAAATGCATGAACGGCTGTTGAATGAAATAAATTGATAACGATTATTTTCTTGTATCTAATAAAGTTAATCAAATTTAAAAAAAAAATACCATATCAAAAACAACACAGGGTATAAAAATGCTGAATTAGTTTTCCTAACGAAATTGAATACATTAAATAATCAATAAAGACGACATTTATATAGCTCATTTCAACAATATTAAACATCAATAAGGACGTTTGAGCGAAAACATGCCCAATAAATAAATATTCGTAGTTGGTAAAGCATAAATATTTATGATGTAACACGTTCATTAAATGAGTCCAAAAATAAATCACTACACAGGCAGCACAATACATACAGGATTATTGAAGAATATTAATTGCTAAATTACGATTGTTTTTCAAAGAATTATTCTATACATGTATATGCTAAATACGGCCACACGCGTATTAGAAATATGCACACTCACATCGGGCATCGTTAAGCAGTAATTAACGTCTATAAATAAGGATGTTTGGGTGAAAACCATGCCTTACAAGCAAATAAGCGAAGTGGCTAACAAAACATTCCCATCACACGCGCTCATTAATTAGGACTTTTACTCAATCTATTGTCTCTGAACAGAGTCAACGAATTCCGCGACGTTCATAGCGTTGATTCTCGTCATTTCAATCTGATTCATTCATAATTTTGTGCGTTTTCAAGAAAATTCTGTCCGTGAAATATTTAAACAGAACCCTTGACCCATATATCATTCAAATTGACCCAAACTATTTATAATATAGCACGTTTTTTCGAACAAAAACGTCTAAAAATACATCAATACACGGGCGGCGCGATACGTATAGGATTGTTGAACAACTTTAATTCCGAAATTTCGATTGTTTTTCAAGGAATTCTGGTATATATGATAAATACAGGCCATACGCGGCTTGTACAGTTTCATTTGAAAAACACACAGTCAAAAGTCGCATTGTTTACCATTGACCAATATGCATTAATTATGACGTTTGTGTGATAAGCATGTGAAACAAAGAACACGCGAGTTGTTTACAAGTTAGTCTCATCGGATAAGCTCATTAATTAAGGCAATTAGTCGAACTATTGTCTATGAAACCCGCGACGTTTTTACCCTTGATTTTCGTCATAGATTTTGAGCATTTTGAAGCTTTATTCAACCGAAACATCATAAATAAATGAATATATAGAGTGGTCACGATATACACTATTCGTCAACAATGTTAGTTCCATCATTTTGAACTGTATAAAATGAATCTTGTATGCAAAATAAGTAAACATTGGCCGCCCGCGACATGTACATAGCTCTTTCATTCTGATGTGTTAATAATCTATTGTGTTTTCAACACAATATATTTCGTGAAAAACGTATACATAACGTATATAGCATTCGATTTGAACTAAGATATTTATAATGTAATGCCTGTGTTTTAAGAAAAAAACGTCTAAAACTAAATGATTACTCATATCGCCCAATGCGTACGCTATTCTAGAACAACTTTAATTGCTAAATTTCGATTGTTTTTCACAGAGTTCTTGTATACAAGAAAAATACAGGCCACACGCGGCTTGTACGCATTCATTAGAAGTATGCACACTCACATCGGGCATCGTTAAGCAGTAATTAACGTCTATAAATAAGGATGTTTGGGTGAAAACCATGCCTTACAAGCAAATAAGCGAAGTGGCTAACAAAACATTCCCATCACACGCGCTCATTAATTAGGACTTTTACTCAATCTATTGTCTCTGAATAGAGTCAACGAATTCCGCGACGTTCATAGCGTTGATTCTCGTCATTTCAATCTGATTCATTCATAATTTTGTGCGTTTTCAAGAAAATACTGTCCGTGAAATATTTAAACAGAACCCTTGACCCATATATCATTCAAATTGACCCAAACTATTTATAATATAGCACGTTTTTTCGAACAAAAACGTCTAAAAATACATCACTACACGGGCGGCGCGATACGTATTGGATCGTTGAACAACTTTAATTCCGAAATTTCGATTGTTTTTCAAGGAATTCTGGTATATATGATAAATACAGGCCATACGCGGCTTGTACAGTTTCATTTGAAAAACACACAGTCAAAAGTCGCATTGTTTACCATTGACTAATATGCATTAATTATGACGTTTGTGTGATAAGCATGTGAAACAAAGAACACGCGAGTTGTTTACAAGTTAGTCTCATCGGATAAGCTCATTAATTAAGGCAATTAGTCGAACTATTGTCTATGAAACCCGCGACGTTTTTACCCTTGATTTTCGTGTGATTCTGTGAATTATTCTCTGTGGACTAGATCTAGTCAGAACAGTACACTGCTCAGTGCTCACCACTTTACTGTTTCAGTTTTTCCTATTCACAAGTTTTATGTTTCGTTTGTTCCATTGTTTACAGTATTTAAGAAAATACATTCCATCGTAAACTAGTGGGATAGCTATTTTATTCTTGTCCTATTTAATTCCTTTTAAAATCGAAAATCGAATCGAAAAATTGAATCGTGGGATGAAAAATCGAAATCGAATCGAATCGAAATTTTTTGAATCGTTTCACCTCTACTGGTTAGTATACTTTCCAGGAAAACTGGATAGGTGAATCGGTCGCCGTATAACTAAGAAAATGGTAAAAAACGGCGTTAAACCCCTGTGACAATGATTTAATAAATTTTCAGATTTCCAAAATCAGTGACCAACTACAGTCATGACAAAAAGGTTTAGACCATTTAAACTCTTAGGTCAATATTATGCTAGCGATTCTACGTAATGTATCGATTGATACTAATTTGTACCTTACGGAGCCCCCTACAGAGCCATCCCCTAGATGATTCTCGCTGATGAAGTGAGGTCGATGAAGGGATGCAGTGTTTATTGGTTTGTAAAAGACAGACCAAGGATAATATGTGCTTCAAAATCACTTGCAATGGACTCTGTATAATGGTTTAATTATTTATACAATTATGGTTAGCTTTTCAAAACTATGAATTGATGAAACTTGATATCACCAAATAGCAAGTGATGCCACATTAAAATGTAATTGTTATTGATGATCCATTATGATCTCTCATTAAATTACTGATCATGCTATTTGTCTTGTCTTAATTACTAATATAAGTTCGGAATTGCTTGTGCTTTATACTTAGGTACTTGTACTTGAGTACTTGTATTTTGTATATATTTTCCGATACTATATTAGTTATAGACAGTACTTAACTGTCCATATTCAATTACTTGGGTTTTGTTCTTAATAGTTGTGTCTTGTACTTCGCTGTCAATGCTTAGTTACTTGTATAATGAACTTAATTGTCAACACTTAACTACCAGTGATTTATTCTTAAATGTCAGCCAAAAATTACTTGTGCTGTACGTAACTGCCAGTTCTTAATCACTATGCTTTGTTCTTTCTCCCATAGTTAACAAATTTATCATCGAATTTCAGAGCAAACAAGCATATCACAACATTTTGGCTGAATTGAGGCCTAATGGTCTTATGTGTTTCCAGCTTTTTTCGAATGGAAAGTAATACTTTCCGAAGTGCTGTTTTCCAAAGTGTTCTATTATTGTACCAGTGAAAAGTGGTTTATAGTGTTTGTGCTTTGTGTAAAGTGTTTGTGCTTAGTGTGAAGTGCTTAGTGTTTGTGCTGAATGATTGTGCATAGTGTTTGTGCTTAATGTTTATATATTAGTGATAAGAAAAAATATTTGTGTCGGAAATAGTGAATATGGGATATAATATATTGGATTATTTTAGGATAAATTAATAAGTAGGTGGATTTTCTTGGACACTGCACTTAACTTTCACAACGGTAGGTCCCCTCACATAATCTAACTTCACATGCACTATTTTTTTAGGATGAGGATGAATATTTTTCGATTAGGAAGATTTTTGTCTTAATTTTTGAAAACTCGATTACATTTTTCAAATATCTCATTCATTCAAAATATTGATTTAGGCTTGAAAAAACAGTACAAATCACCGGTTTAAGTTCTAAAGAATGAATTAAATAAGTAGGACGTTTATGAACCAAATCATGTTCTCGAACTAAACAAACATGCGTGATGGAGTGTATTAATGGCTTCCAAAAACGTCAATCGACCAGTTTTCCAAAAATATATACAACATGAGCGCCATAGCGTTTTAAATTCGCAAAGAATTAAATTACTAGAATGATTATGAAAATATATGTTTCTACGATAAACAAAATGCATGAACGGCTGTTGAATGAAATAAATTGATAACGATTATTTTCTTGTATCTAATAAAGTTAATCAAATTTAAAAAAAAAATACCATATCAAAAACAACACAGGGTATAAAAATGCTGAATTAGTTTTCCTAACGAAATTGAATACATTAAATAATCAATAAAGACGACATTTATATAGCTCATTTCAACAATATTAAACATCAATAAGGACGTTTGAGCGAAAACATGCCCAATAAATAAATATTCGTAGTTGGTAAAGCATAAATATTTATGATGTAACACGTTCATTAAATGAGTCCAAAAATAAATCACTACACAGGCAGCACAATACATACAGGATTATTGAAGAATATTAATTGCTAAATTACGATTGTTTTTCAAAGAATTATTCTATACATGTATATGCTAAATACGGCCACACGCGTATTAGAAATATGCACACTCACATCGGGCATCGTTAAGCAGTAATTAACGTCTATAAATAAGGATGTTTGGGTGAAAACCATGCCTTACAAGCAAATAAGCGAAGTGGCTAACAAAACATTCCCATCACACGCGCTCATTAATTAGGACTTTTACTCAATCTATTGTCTCTGAACAGAGTCAACGAATTCCGCGACGTTCATAGCGTTGATTCTCGTCATTTCAATCTGATTCATTCATAATTTTGTGCGTTTTCAAGAAAATACTGTCCGTGAAATATTTAAACAGAACCCTTGACCCATATATCATTCAAATTGACCCAAACTATTTATAATATAGCACGTTTTTTCGAACAAAAACGTCTAAAAATACATCACTACACGGGCGGCGCGATACGTATAGGATTGTTGAACAACTTTAATTCCGAAATTTCGATTGTTTTTCAAGGAATTCTGGTATATATGATAAATACAGGCCATACGCGGCTTGTACAGTTTCATTTGAAAAACACACAGTCAAAAGTCGCATTGTTTACCATTGACCAATATGCATTAATTATGACATTTGTGTGATAAGCATGTGAAACAAAGAACACGCGAGTTGTTTACAAGTTAGTCTCATCGGATAAGCTCATTAATTAAGGCAATTAGTCGAACTATTGTCTATGAAACCCGCGACGTTTTTACCCTTGATTTTCGTCATAGATTTTGAGCATTTTGAAGCTTTATTCAACCGAAACATCATAAATAAATGAATATATAGAGTGGTCACGATATACACTATTCGTCAACAATGTTAGTTCCATCATTTTGAACTGTATAAAATGAATCTTGTATGCAAAATAAGTAAACATTGGCCGCCCGCGACATGTACATAGCTCTTTCATTCTGATGTGTTAATAATCTATTGTGTTTTCAACACAATATATTTCGTGAAAAACGTACACATAACGTATATAGCATTCGATTTGAACTAAGATATTTATAATGTAATGCCTGTGTTTTAAGAAAAAAACGTCTAAAACTAAATGATTACTCATATCGCCCAATGCGTACGCTATTCTAGAACAACTTTAATTGCTAAATTTCGATTGTTTTTCACAGAGTTCTTGTATACAAGAAAAATACAGGCCACACGCGGCTTGTACGCATTCATTAGAAGTATGCACACTCACATCGGGCATCGTTAAGCAGTAATTAACGTCTATAAATAAGGATGTTTGGGTGAAAACCATGCCTTACAAGCAAATAAGCGAAGTGGCTAACAAAACATTCCCATCACACGCGCTCATTAATTAGGACTTTTACTCAATCTATTGTCTGAATAGAGTCAACGAATTCCGCGACGTTCATAGCGTTGATTCTCGTCATTTCAATCTGATTCATTCATAATTTTGTGCGTTTTCAAGAAAATACTGTCCGTGAAATATTTAAACAGAACCCTTGACCCATATATCATTCAAATTGACCCAAACTATTTATAATATAGCACGTTTTTTCGAACAAAAACGTCTAAAAATACATCACTACACGGGCGGCGCGATACGTATAGGATTGTTGAACAACTTTAATTCTGAAATTTCGATTGTTTTTCAATAAATTCTTGTATATAAGATAAATACAGACCTTACGCGGCTTGTACAGATTCATTTGAAAAACACACAGTCAAAAGTCGCATTGTTTACCATTGACTAATATGCATAAATTATGACGTTTGTGTGATAAGCATGTGAAACAAAGAGCACGCGAGTTGTTTACAAGTTAGTCTCATCGGATAAGCTCATTAATTAAGGCAATTAGTCGAACTATTGTCTATGAAACCCGCGACGTTTTTACCCTTGATTTTCGTCATAGATTTTGAGCATTTTGAAGCTTTATTCAACCGAAACATCATAAATAAATGAATATATAGAGTGGTCACGATATACACTATTCGTCAACAATGTTAGTTCCATCATTTTGAACTGTATAAAATGAATCTTGTATGCAAAATCAGTAAACATTGGCCGCCCGCGACATGTACATAGCTCTTTCATTCTGATGTGTTAATAATCTATTGTGTTTTCAACACAATATATTTCGTGAAAAACGTACACATAACGTATATAGCATTCGATTTGAACTAAGATATTTATAATGTAATGCCTGTGTTTTAAAAAAAAACGTCTAAAACTAAATGATTACTCATATCGCCCAATGCGTACGCTATTCTAGAACAACTTAAATTGCTAAATTTCGATTGTTTTTCACAGAGTTCTTGTATACAAGAAAAATACAGGCCACACGCGGCTTGTACGCATTCATTAGAAATATGCACACTCACATCGGGCATCGTTAAGCAGTAATTAACGTCTATAAATTAGGATGTTTGGGTGGAAAGTATGCCTTACAAGCAAATAAGCGAAGTCGCTAACAAAATATTCCCATCACACGCGCTCATTAATTAGAACTTTTACTCTATCTATTGTCTCTGAATAGAGTGAACGAATTCCGCGACCATCATAGCGTTGATTCTCGTCATTTCAATCTGATTCATTCATAATTTTGTGCGTTTTCAAGAAAATACTGTCCGTGAAATATTTAAACAGAACCCTTGACCCATATATCATTCAAATTGACCCAAACTATTTATAATATAGCACGTTTTTTCGAACAAAAACGTCTAAAAATACATCACTACACGGGCGGCGCGATACGTATAGGATCGTTGAACAACTTAAATTCCGAAATTTCGATTGTTTTTCAAGGAATTCTGGTATATATGATAAATACAGGCCATACGCGGCTTGTACAGTTTCATTTGAAAAACACACAGTCAAAAGTCGCATTGTTTACCATTGACCAATATGCATTAATTATGACGTTTGTGTGATAAGCATGTGAAACAAAGAACACGCGAGTTGTTTACAAGTTAGTCTCATCGGATAAGCTCATTAATTAAGGCAATTAGTCGAACTATTGTCTATGAAACCCGCGACGTTTTTACCCTTGATTTTCGTCATAGATTTTGAGCATTTTGAAGCTTTATTCAACCGAAACATCATAAATAAATGAATATATAGAGTGGTCACGATATACACTATTCGTCAACAATGTTAGTTCCATCATTTTGAACTGTATAAAATGAATCTTGTATGCAAAATAAGTAAACATTGGCCGCCCGCGACATGTACATAGCTCTTTCATTCTGATGTGTTAATAATCTATTGTGTTTTCAACACAATATATTTCGTGAAAAACGTACACATAACGTATATAGCATTCGATTTGAACTAAGATATTTATAATGTAATGCCTGTGTTTTAAGAAAAAAACGTCTAAAACTAAATGATTACTCATATCGCCCAATGCGTACGCTATTCTAGAACAACTTTAATTGCTAAATTTCGATTGTTTTTCACAGAGTTCTTGTATACAAGAAAAATACAGGCCACACGCGGCTTGTACACATTCATTAGAAGTATGCACACTCACATCGGGCATCGTTAAGCAGTAATTAACGTCTATAAATAAGGATGTTTGGGTGAAAACCATGCCTTACAAGCAAATAAGCGAAGTGGCTAACAAAACATTCCCATCACACGCGCTCATTAATTAGGACTTTTACTCAATCTATTGTCTCTGAATAGAGTCAACGAATTCCGCGACGTTCATAGCGTTGATTCTCGTCATTTCAATCTGATTCATTCATAATTTTGTGCGTTTTCAAGAAAATACTGTCCGTGAAATATTTAAACAGAACCCTTGACCCATATATCATTCAAATTGACCCAAACTATTTATAATATAGCACGTTTTTTCGAACAAAAACGTCTAAAAATACATCACTACACGGGCGGCGCGATACGTATAGGATTGTTGAACAACTTTAATTCCGAAATTTCGATTGTTTTTCAAGGAATTCTGGTATATAAGATAAATACAGGCCATACGCGGCTTGTACAGTTTCATTTGAAAAACACACAGTCAAAAGTCGCATTGTTTACCATTGACTAATATGCATTAATTATGACGTTTGTGTGATAAGCATGTGAAACAAAGAACACGCGAGTTGTTTACAAGTTAGTCTCATCGGATAAGCTCATTAATTAAGGCAATTAGTCGAACTATTGTCTATGAAACCCGCGACGTTTTTACCCTTGATTTTCGTCATAGATTTTGAGCATTTTGAAGCTTTATTCAACCGAAACATCATAAATAAATGAATATGTAGAGTGGTCACGATATACACTATTCGTCAACAATGTTATTTCCATCATTTTGAACTGTATAAAATGAATCTTGTATGCAAAATAAGTAAACATTGGCCGCCCGCGACATGTACATAGCTCTTTCATTCTGATGTGTTAATAATCTATTGTGTTTTCAACACAATATATTTCGTGAAAAACGTACACATAACGTATATAGCATTCGATTTGAACTAAGATATTTATAATGTAATGCCTGTGTTTTAAGAAAAAAACGTCTAAAACTAAATGATTACTCATATCGCCCAATGCGTACGCTATTCTAGAACAACTTTAATTGCTAAATTTCGATTGTTTTTCACAGAGTTCTTGTATACAAGAAAAATACAGGCCACACGCGGCTTGTACACATTCATTAGAAGTATGCACACTCACATCGGGCATCGTTAAGCAGTAATTAACGTCTATAAATAAGGATGTTTGGGTGAAAACCATGCCTTACAAGCAAATAAGCGAAGTGGCTAACAAAACATTCCCATCACACGCGCTCATTAATTAGGACTTTTACTCAATCTATAGAGTCAACGAATTCCGCGACGTTCATAGCGTTGATTCTCGTCATTTCAATCTGATTCATTCATAATTTTGTGCGTTTTCAAGAAAATACTGTCCGTGAAATATTTAAACAGAACCCTTGACCCATATATCATTCAAATTGACCCAAACTATTTATAATATAGCACGTTTTTCGAACAAAAACGTCTAAAAATACATCACTACACGGGCGGCGCGATACGTATAGGATCGTTGAACAACTTTAATTCCGAAATTTCGATTGTTTTTCAAGGAATTCTGGTATATATGATAAATACAGGCCATACGCGGCTTGTACAGTTTCATTTGAAAAACACACAGTCAAAAGTCGCATTGTTTACCATTGACCAATATGCATTAATTATGACGTTTGTGTGATAAGCATGTGAAACAAAGAACACGCGTGTTGTTTACAAGTTAGTCTCATCGGATAGGCTCATTAATTAAAGCAATTAGTCGAACTATTGTCTATGAAACCCGCGACCTTTGTACCCTTGATTTTCGTCATAGAATTTGACCATTTTGAAGCTCTTTATTCAACCGAAACATCGTAAATAAATGAATATATAGAGTGGCCACGATATACACATTTCGTCAACAATGTTAGTTCCATCATTTTGAACTGTATTGTATAAAATGAATCTTGTATGCAAAATAAGTAAACATTGGCCGCGACATGTACATAGCTCTTTCATTCTGATGTGTTAATAATCTATTGTGTTTTCAACACAATATATTTCGTGAAAAACGTACACATAACGTATATAGCATTCGATTTGAACTAAGATATTTATAATGTAATGCCTGTGTTTTAAGAAAAAAACGTCTAAAACTAAATGATTACTCATATCGCCCAATGCGTACGCTATTCTAGAACAACTTTAATTGCTAAATTTCGATTGTTTTTCACAGAGTTCTTGTATACAAGAAAAATACAGGCCACACGCGGCTTGTACACATTCATTAGAAGTATGCACACTCACATCGGGCATCGTTAAGCAGTAATTAACGTCTATAAATAAGGATGTTTGGGTGAAAACCATGCCTTACAAGCAAATAAGCGAAGTGGCTAACAAAACATTCCCATCACACGCGCTCATTAATTAGGACTTTTACTCAATCTATTGTCTCTGAATAGAGTCAACGAATTCCGCGACGTTCATAGCGTTGATTCTCGTCATTTCAATCTGATTCATTCATAATTTTGTGCGTTTTCAAGAAAATACTGTCCGTGAAATATTTAAACAGAACCCTTGACCCATATATCATTCAAATTGACCCAAACTATTTATAATATAGCACGTTTTTTCGAACAAAAACGTCTAAAAATACATCACTACACGGGCGGCGCGATACGTATAGGATTGTTGAACAACTTTAATTCCGAAATTTCGATTGTTTTTCAAGGAATTCTGGTATATAAGATAAATACAGGCCATACGCGGCTTGTACAGTTTCATTTGAAAAACACACAGTCAAAAGTCGCAATGTTTACCATTGACTAATATGCATTAATTATGACGTTTGTGTGATAAGCGTGTGAAACAAAGAACACGCGAGTTGTTTACAAGTTAGTCTCATCGGATAAGCTCATTAATTAAGGCAATTAGTCGAACTATTGTCTATGAAACCCGCGACGTTTTTACCCTTGATTTTCGTCATAGATTTTGAGCATTTTGAAGCTTTATTCAACCGAAACATCATAAATAAATGAATATGTAGAGTGGTCACGATATACACTATTCGTCAACAATGTTATTTCCATCATTTTGAACTGTATAAAATGAATCTTGTATGCAAAATAAGTAAACATTGGCCGCCCGCGACATGTACATAGCTCTTTCATTCTGATGTGTTAATAATCTATTGTGTTTTCAACACAATATATTTCGTGAAAAACGTACACATAACGTATATAGCATTCGATTTGAACTAAGATATTTATAATGTAATGCCTGTGTTTTAAGAAAAAAACGTCTAAAACTAAATGATTACTCATATCGCCCAATGCGTACGCTATTCTAGAACAACTTTAATTGCTAAATTTCGATTGTTTTTCACAGAGTTCTTGTATACAAGAAAAATACAGGCCACACGCGGCTTGTACACATTCATTAGAAGTATGCACACTCACATCGGGCATCGTTAAGCAGTAATTAACGTCTATAAATAAGGATGTTTGGGTGAAAACCATGCCTTACAAGCAAATAAGCGAAGTGGCTAACAAAACATTCCCATCACACGCGCTCATTAATTAGGACTTTTACTCAATCTATTGTCTCTGAATAGAGTCAACGAATTCCGCGACGTTCATAGCGTTGATTCTCGTCATTTCAATCTGATTCATTCATAATTTTGTGCGTTTTCAAGAAAATACTGTCCGTGAAATATTTAAACAGAACCCTTGACCCATATATCATTCAAATTGACCCAAACTATTTATAATATAGCACGTTTTTTCGAACAAAAACGTCTAAAAATACATCACTACACGGGCGGCGCGATACGTATAGGATTGTTGAACAACTTTAATTCCGAAATTTCGATTGTTTTTCAAGGAATTCTGGTATATAAGATAAATACAGGCCATACGCGGCTTGTACAGTTTCATTTGAAAAACACACAGTCAAAAGTCGCATTGTTTACCATTGACTAATATGCATTAATTATGACGTTTGTGTGATAAGCATGTGAAACAAAGAACACGCGAGTTGTTTACAAGTTAGTCTCATCGGATAAGCTCATTAATTAAGGCAATTAGTCGAACTATTGTCTATGAAACCCGCGACGTTTTTACCCTTGATTTTCGTCATAGATTTTGAGCATTTTGAAGCTTTATTCAACCGAAACATCATAAATAAATGAATATATAGAGTGGTCACGATATACACTATTCGTCAACAATGTTATTTCCATCATTTTGAACTGTATAAAATGAATCTTGTATGCAAAATAAGTAAACATTGGCCGCCCGCGACATGTACATAGCTCTTTCATTCTGATGTGTTAATAATCTATTGTGTTTTCAACACAATATATTTCGTGAAAAACGTACACATAACGTATATAGCATTCGATTTGAACTAAGATATTTATAATGTAATGCCTGTGTTTTAAGAAAAAAACGTCTAAAACTAAATGATTACTCATATCGCCCAATGCGTACGCTATTCTAGAACAACTTTAATTGCTAAATTTCGATTGTTTTTCACAGAGTTCTTGTATACAAGAAAAATACAGGCCACACGCGGCTTGTACACATTCATTAGAAGTATGCACACTCACATCGGGCATCGTTAAGCAGTAATTAACGTCTATAAATAAGGATGTTTGGGTGAAAACCATGCCTTACAAGCAAATAAGCGAAGTGGCTAACAAAACATTCCCATCACACGCGCTCATTAATTAGGACTTTTACTCAATCTATTGTCTCTGAATAGAGTCAACGAATTCCGCGACGTTCATAGCGTTGATTCTCGTCATTTCAATCTGATTCATTCATAATTTTGTGCGTTTTCAAGAAAATACTGTCCGTGAAATATTTAAACAGAACCCTTGACCCATATATCATTCAAATTGACCCAAACTATTTATAATATAGCACGTTTTTTCGAACAAAAACGTCTAAAAATACATCACTACACGGGCGGCGCGATACGTATAGGATTGTTGAACAACTTTAATTCCGAAATTTCGATTGTTTTTCAAGGAATTCTGGTATATAAGATAAATACAGGCCATACGCGGCTTGTACAGTTTCATTTGAAAAACACACAGTCAAAAGTCGCATTGTTTACCATTGACTAATATGCATTAATTATGACGTTTGTGTGATAAGCATGTGAAACAAAGAACACGCGAGTTGTTTACAAGTTAGTCTCATCGGATAAGCTCATTAATTAAGGCAATTAGTCGAACTATTGTCTATGAAACCCGCGACGTTTTTACCCTTGATTTTCGTCATAGATTTTGAGCATTTTGAAGCTTTATTCAACCGAAACATCATAAATAAATGAATATATAGAGTGGTCACGATATACACTATTCGTCAACAATGTTAGTTCCATCATTTTGAACTGTATAAAATGAATCTTGTATGCAAAATAAGTAAACATTGGCCGCGACATGTACATAGCTCTTTCATTCTGATGTGTTAATAATCTATTGTGTTTTCAACACAATATATTTCGTGAAAAACGTACACATAACGTATATAGCATTCAATTTGAACTAAGATATTTATAATGTAATGCCTGTGTTTTAAGAAAAAAACGTCTAAAACTAAATGATTACTCATATCGCCCAATGCGTACGCTATTCTTGAACAACTTTAATTGCTAAATTTCGATTGTTTTTCACAGAGTTCTTGTATACAAGAAAAATACAGGCCACACGCGGCTTGTACACATTCATTAGAAATATGCACACTCACATCGGGCATCGTTAAGCAGTAATTAACGTCTATAAATAAGGATGTTTGGGTGGAAACCATGCCTTACAAGCAAATAAACGAAGTCGCTAACAAATTATTCCCATCACACGCGCTCATTAATTAGGACTTTTACTCTATCTATTGTCTCTGAATAGAGTCAACGAATTCCGCGACCATCATAGCGTTGATTCTCGTCATTTCAATCTGATTCATTCATAATTTTGTGCGTTTTCAAGAAAATACTGTCCGTGAAATATGTAAACAGAACCCTTGACCCATATATCATTCAAATTGACCCAAACTATTTATAATATAGCACGTTTTTTCGAACAAAACGTCTAAAAATACATCACTACACGGGCGGCGCGATACGTATAGGATTGTTGAACAACTTTAATTCTGAAATTTCGATTGTTTTTCATAAATTCTTGTATATAAGATAAATACAGGCCATACGCGGCTTGTACAGATTCATTTGAAAAACACACAGTCAAAAGTCGCATTGTTTACCATTGACTAATATGCATTAATTATGACGTTTGTGTGATAAGCATGTGAAACAAAGAACACGCGAGTTGTTTACAAGTTAGTCTCATCGGATAAGCTCATTAATTAAGGCAATTAGTCGAACTATTGTCTATGAAACCCGCGACGTTTTTACCCTTGATTTTCGTCATAGATTTTGAGCATTTTGAAGCTTTATTCAACCGAAACATCATAAATAAATGAATATATAGAGTGGTCACGATATACACTATTCGTCAACAATGTTATTTCCATCATTTTGAACTGTATAAAATGAATCTTGTATGCAAAATAAGTAAACATTGGCCGCGACATGTACATAGCTCTTTCATTCTGATGTGTTAATAATCTATTGTGTTTTCAACACAATATATTTCGTGAAAAACGTACACATAACGTATATAGCATTCAATTTGAACTAAGATATTTATAATGTAATGCCTGTGTTTTAAGAAAAAAAAACGTCTAAAACTAAATGATTACTCATATCGTCCAATGCGTACGCTATTCTTGAACAACTTTAATTGCTAAATTTCGATTGTTTTTCACAGAGTTCTTGTATACAAGAAAAATACAGGCCACACGCGGCTTGTACACATTCATTAGAAATATGCACACTCACATCGGGCATCGTTAAGCAGTAATTAACGTCTATAAATAAGGATGTTTGGGTGGAAACCATGCCTTACAAGCAAATAAACGAAGTCGCTAACAAATTATTCCCATCACATGCGCTCATTAATTAGGACTTTTACTCTATCTATTGTCTCTGAATAGAGTCAACGAATTCCGCGACCATCATAGCGTTGATTCTCGTCATTTCAATCTGATTCATTCATAATTTTGTGCGTTTTCAAGAAAATACTGTCCGTGAAATATGTAAACAGAACCCTTGACCCATATATCATTCAAATTGACCCAAACTATTTATAATATAGCACGTTTTTTCGAACAAAAGCGTCTAAAAATACATCACTACACGGGCGGCGCGATACGTATAGGATTGTTGAACAACTTTAATTCCGAAATTTCGATTGTTTTTAAGGAATTCTGGTATATAAGATAAATACAGGCCATACGCGGCTTGTACAGTTTCATTTGAAAAACACAGTCAAAAGTCGCATTGTTTACCATTGACTAATATGCATTAATTATGACATTTGTGTGATAAGCTTGTGAAACAAAGAACACGCGAGTTGTTTACAAGTTAGTCTCATCGGATAAGCTCATTAATTAAGGCAATTAGTCGAACTATTGTCTATGAAACCCGCGACGTTTTTACCCTTGATTTTCGTCATAGATTTTGAGCATTTTGAAGCTTTATTCAACCGAAACATCATAAATAAATGAATATATAGAGTGGTCACGATATACACTATTCGTCAACAATTTTGAACTGTATAAAATGAATCTTGTATGCAAAATAAGTAAACATTGGCCGCCCGCGACATGTACATAGCTCTTTCATTCTGATGTGTTAATAATCTATTATGTTTTCAACACAATATATTTCGTGAAAAACGTACACATAACGTATATAGCATTCGATTTGAACTAAGATATTTATAATGTAATGCCTGTGTTTTAAGAAAAAAACGTCTAAAACTAAATGATTACTCATATCGCCCAATGCGTACGCTATTCTAGAACAACTTAAATTGCTAAATTTCGATTGTTTTTCACTGAGTTCTTGTATACATGAAAAATACAGGCCACACGCGGCTTGTACACATTCATTAGAAATATGCACACTGACATCGTGCATCGTTAAGCAGTAATTAACGTCTATAAATTAGGATGTTTGAGTGAAAACCATGCCTTACCAGCAAATAAGCGAAGTGGCTTACAAGTTATTCCCATCACACGCGCTCATTAATTAGGACATTTACTCAATCTATTGTCTCTGAAAAGAGTCAACAAATTCCGCGACCATCATAGCGTTGATTCTCGTCATTTCAATCTGATTCATTCATAATTTTGTGCGTTTTCAAGAAAATACTGTCCGTGAAATATTTAAACAGAACCCTTGACCCATATATCATTCAAATTGACCCAAACTATTTGTAATATAGCACGTTTTTTCGAACAAAAACGTCTAAAAATACATCACTACACGGGCGGCGCGATACGTATAGGATCGTTGAACAACTTTAATTCCGAAATTTCGATTGTTTTTCAAGGAATTCTGGTATATATGATAAATACAGGCCATACGCGGCTTGTACAGTTTCATTTGAAAAACACACAGTCAAAAGTCGCATTGTTTACCATTGACCAATATGCATTAATTATGACGTTTGTGTGATAAGCATGTGAAACAAAGAACACGCGAGTTGTTTACAAGTTAGTCTCATCGGATAAGCTCATTAATTAAGGCAATTAGTCGAACTATTGTCTATGAAACCCGCGACGTTTTTACCCTTGATTTTCGTCGTAGATTTTGAGCATTTTGAAGCTTTATTCAACCGAAACATCATAAATAAATGAATATATAGAGTGGTCACGATATACACTATTCGTCAACAATGTTAGTTCCATCATTTTGAACTGTATAAAATGAATCTTGTATGCAAAATAAGTAAACATTGGCCGCCCGCGACATGTACATAGCTCTTTCATTCTGATGTGTTAATAATCTATTGTGTTTTCAACACAATATATTTCGTGAAAAACGTACACATTACGTATATAGCATTCGATTTGAACTAAGATATTTATAATGTAATGCCTGTGTTTTAAGAAAAAAACGTCTAAAACTAAATGATTACTCATATCGCCCAATGCGTACGCTATTCTAGAACAACTTTAATTGCTAAATTTCGATTGTTTTTCAGAGAGTTCTTGTATACAAGAAAAATACAGGCCACACGCGGCTTGTACGCATTCATTAGAAGTATGCACACTCACATCGGGCATCGTTAAGCAGTAATTAACGTCTATAAATAAGGATGTTTGGGTGAAAACCATGCCTTACAAGCAAATAAGCGAAGTGGCTAACAAAACATTCCCATCACACGCGCTCATTAATTAGGACTTTTACTCAATCTATTGTCTCTGAATAGAGTCAACGAATTCCGCGACGTTCATAGCGTTGATTCTCGTCATTTCAATCTGATTCATTCATAATTTTGTGCGTTTTCAAGAAAATACTGTCCGTGAAATATTTAAACAGAACCCTTGACCCATATATCATTCAAATTGACCCAAACTATTTATAATATAGCACGTTTTTCGAACAAAAACGTCTAAAAATACATCACTACACGGGCGGCGCGATACGTATAGGATCGTTGAACAACTTTAATTCCGAAATTTCGATTGTTTTTCAAGGAATTCTGGTATATATGATAAATACAGGCCATACGCGGCTTGTACAGTTTCATTTGAAAAACACACAGTCAAAAGTCGCATTGTTTACCATTGACTAATATGCATTAATTATGACTTTTGTGTGATAAGCATGTGAAACAAAGAACACGCTAGTTGTTTACAAGTTAGTCTCATCGGATAAGCTCATTAATTAAGGCAATTAGTCGAACTATTGTCTATGAAACCCGCGACGTTTTTACCCTTGATTTTCGTCATAGATTTTGAGCATTTTGAAGCTTTATTCAACCGAAACATCATAAATAAATGAATATATAGAGTGGTCACGATATACACTATTCGTCAACAATGTTAGTTCCATCATTTTGAACTGTATAAAATGAATCTTGTATGCAAAATAAGTAAACATTAGCCGCCCGCGACATGTACATAGCTCTTTCATTCTGATGTGTTAATAATCTATTGTGTTTTCAACACAATATATTTCGTGAAAAACGTACACATAACGTATATAGCATTCGATTTGAACTAAGATATTTATAATGTAATGCCTGTGTTTTTAGAAAAAAACGTCTAAAACTAAATGATTACTCCACTTATCGTCCAATGCGTACGCTATTCTTGAACAACTTCAATTGCTAAATTTCAATTGTTTTTCACAGAGTTCTTGTATACAAGAAAAATACAGGCCACACGCGGCTTGTACGCATTCATTAGAAATATGCACACTCACATCGGGCATCGTTAAGCAGTAATTAACGTCTATAAATAAGGATGTTTGGGTGAAAACCATGCCTTACAAGCAAATAAGCGAAGTGGCTAACAAAACATTCCCATCACACGCGCTCATTAATTTGGACTTTTACTCAATCTATTGTCTCTGAATAGAGTCAACGAATTCCGCGACCATCATAGCGTTGATTCTCGTCATTTCAATCTGATTCATTCATAATTTTGTGCGTTTTCAAGAAAATACTGTCCGTGAAATATGTAAACAGAACCCTTGACCCATATATCATTCAAATTGACCCAAACTATTTGACCCATATATCATTCAAATTGACCCAAACTATTTATAATATAGCACGTTTTTTAGAACAAAAGCGTCTAAAAATACATCACTACACGGGCGGCGCGATACGTATAGGATTGTTGAACAACTTTAATTCCGAAATTTCGATTGTTTTTCAAGGAATTCTGGTATATAAGATAAATACAGGCCATACGCGGCTTGTACAGTTTCATTTGAAAAACACACAGTCAAAAGTCGCAATGTTTACCATTGACTAATATGCATTAATTATGACGTTTGTGTGATAAGCGTGTGAAACAAAGAACACGCGAGTTGTTTACAAGTTAGTCTCATCGGATAAGCTCATTAATTAAGGCAATTAGTCGAACTATTGTCTATGAAACCCGCGACGTTTTTACCCTTGATTTTCGTCATAGATTTTGAGCATTTTGAAGCTTTATTCAACCGAAACATCATAAATAAATGAATATATAGAGTGGTCACGATATACACTATTCGTCAACAATGTTAGTTCCATCATTTCGAACTGTATAAAATGAATCTTGTATGCAAAATAAGTAAACATCGGTCGCGACATGTACATATCTCTTTCATTCTGATGTGTTAATAATCTATTGTGTTTTCAACACAATATATTTCGTGAAAAACGTACACATAACGTATATAGCATTCAATTTGGACTAAGATATTTATAATGTAATGCCTGTGTTTTAAGAAAAAAACGTCTAAAACTAAATAATTACTCATATCGTCCAATGCGTACGCTATTCTTGAACAACTTTACTTGCTAAATTTCGATTGTTTTTCACAGAGTTCTTGTATACAAGAAAAATACAGGCCACACGCGGCTTGTACACATTCATTAGAAGTATGCACACTCACATCGGGCATCGTTAAGCAGTAATTAACGTCTATAAATAAGGATGTTTGGGTGAAAACCATGCCTTACAAGCAAATAAGCGAAGTGGCTAACAAAACATTCCCATCACACGCG